>JAVYIG010005182.1:0-142786 GCA_035222895.1 Strongylocentrotus droebachiensis
TTTCTGAATTTCACTTCTCATAATATTCGTCTAAATGGTGGTATGTACTAGAAGTAAGAGTATACAATAGTTTTCCTGATTTAGCACTTGCCCCCAATAATTTCCATGCCCTTACTTACCTCCCCCTCCAAACAACACACACACACGCACACGCACACACACTTATAACAGCCTGGAGCAGCCGATGCTTGCATGGGTTTTTTCTTTACTGTATCATTCGTTCTGGTCGAAGGGCAAGATGAAACGAAACAAAAGTAACTCACTTCAAACGATTGCCAAAGTACTAATCAAATATTGTCAAGATACACTGTCTTGATAAAACTCCTTTCACTGCGTTGACTATACTTTTCCAATAAATCTCTTCATTTCGCCTCTCTCATTCTCTCCCGAACTCTCTCTCTATCTCTCTCTCTCTCGCTCTGTCTTATTATTTCTCTCCATCCCTCTATCTATATTTTCTACTCTTTGTTGATGCTGGCATGCTGCTATTTCTTACCACTGCTACTACAATTACTACCACTAGTCCACTACTACTAATACTACTACTACTTCTACTACCTCTACTACTTCTACTACTACTATTACTACAACTACTACTACTAATATTATTATCAATACTGAACAAAACGACAATGAAAACGAATTACATAATTACAATAATAACATAATAATACTATGATGCTGAAACTATTCGTATACCCCTATTTACTACTCGCCCACTTTTCCTAATACTACATCCATGGAGATAAGAGGTTTCCCACCTCCCTGATCTATGTAAACAATGACCTATCAACCATTGTTTCCCCTATTGCAGCTAAACTGTCACTCAAAATCAGAACTCGCTCAATATAATTTATATGAAAGAAGAAATCGAGAAATAAAATCAGGTTATCCACCCTGTATGTAAATCAAAAATATGGAAAAGTAAAAGTACGGCAAAGTCTAAACATGGAAAAGTCATCAGCCATTTTCTCCCTTTTCATCCCTCCCCTCTGATCGGCTGTAATAACAAAACAGTAGCAAAAATAACGATTTTCAAAGTTGAAACGAGTGTTGGTTTATCGTTTTTAAATGAAAAGATTGACGTAGCTAGGGTGATGAAAGAATGGTTGCACGAGAACTTCAGCTTACAAATGTAAAAATCAGATGTAAAAAGACGTTATTTAAAAACCAAATGGAAATTAAAACCTCTTAATATTTTTTTCTCGTCTCGTAATCATTTCAATAAACTCTTTTTTGACAGATAGTTTTTGACGGATGGCCTATATCTATGTTTGAGGTAACGTGAATATTACCCTGCTTCATTTGTTACGGTATTTTCCCTTCTTTCTATCTTCTTCTTTCCTCTGACTTGTATTTTTTTTCTCTTCTTCTTTATTTTCTTTCTCTATGTTTTTCAGAGCAGAGCTCAATGGTCAGCTTGACGATAACTACAACACGACTAACGAATGTCTTAGGCCTAGTGGCATCTATCGTTGCGTTTAATGTGAAATGAGGGGAGAAGATCTATATCTGGAGGGGGCATCGATTCATGTTTCGCCCCTTCCCCCTCCCCCAAAAAAGGAAACCTGTGGAGTGTGGAATAATCTTTGCTTTTACACGTACTAACATCAGAACTGCAATCATAAATAGCATTTGAAAAGGATATACGACATTTTGAGATTGTTGCAAAAATATTTCGTTTGCAGTGTCTAAACCATATCTTGCTTTGGGGCAGATTATGGATTGGAGGCCCCCAAAAGGTGATCCATTGACTCCGGGAGCAGTAGATGGGCAACTTTCGTAGGTATGGACGGGTAGGCGGGCGTTATAATAACAAGGCTTATTTTCAATTAGAGAATGTGCGATAATCAAGATCATTACTTTTCCTGACAGTGACCCCATGGCATTTCATGTAGTAACTAGAAAAGAACACACAGATCCATGCACTCATCCACGCAAAAAATATAAACAAGTCAGAAATTTGACTTACAGATGCTGGGTGTTTGAATTTAAATTCAGTTGTGCCATCGATTTAATCTCTGTCCCGCGGCAGGTGGTGATAAGGGGTTGGCAGGAGCAAAACGACGGACAGGAACCTTTCTGAGCGCCCCCTCCTCCTCCCCCTCCTCCTTCTTCAGCTCCTACGCCCCCTCCTCCAAGGCCTCCGCCTTGAACGGTGGGGCTGGGAACCAGGGGGCTGGGCCGATACGGCTGCAAGGTACTGGTGACATTCACGGCTTCACAGCGGAGCACCACGCCACACCACAGGGCGAGAACGATGCGTAGAATCCGTACGAGGGCCCGGTGGGGATCCAAATTGCACATGTTGATCACGTTCGTTTTCCCCTCAGTGTCAACAATGTGCAATCACTCCGAAACTAAAAAATCCCTTTTCTCATAGAAATAAGAGATCCACCGATGAAAAACTGGCAGCAAATCGCACAAAACCTCAAAGCAACAAAGAAGTCAACTTTCAGTATAATGGTATTGGTGTATAGTCCATACAACATCCGAGCAGCCGACTAGTGAGACAAACTGGTTCGCTGACACCGAGCGCCAATCATCCAATAACAATCCGCTAGTCCAAGCGAAAGTGGACGAGCTGTGCTGGAGATCGTACTTCTTCTCGTTAGTGAACCAATCATTGGCGCGATAAAGTCAGTGTGGGAGAAGTGCAAATCTCTCTCACATTATCATTTCCACAGTCTCCCCCCCCCCCCCCCCCTCCCCCCTCCCCTCTCTCTATCTCTCTCTTTCTCCCCCTCTCTGTCTGTCTCTGTCGTTGTCTTTCGTCTCTCACTCTCTTTCAATTGTCTATGTCTATCTATCTCTTTCTTTCTCTATCTCTCCCTATCTCCCCACTTGTCTCTCTCTATCCCTCTCCCCTTTTTCTTGTTCATTATTTATATCTCTTTCTTTCTCTTTCTCCATTTTTTGTACTCTCTCAAGCACGGTTCTCTCCGCCCCCTGCTCTCTTTATTCTCGTATCTTCTCCCTCTCACCTTTCCTCCGTTTCTACCTCTTCACTGTCACTTTCAATCCCCTCCCTCAAATTATGCATGTCCCCTTTCCAGTCTCCCGATATCTTCATTCCTCCCCCTCTCCACCCCTCCCTCTCTCTCTTTCTAGCATGCTTTCTCCGCCCCTGTTCTCTTTAATCTTCTCACCTTCTCCTCATCACCTTCCCCCTTCATGGTCCTGGGGGTGTTTCTCAAAACTCTTGTCATCAGTGACAAATGTTATAAGCTACTGAAATCCTTGCTTCTGATTGGTTATCAGTAGATTTGTCACTGATTTTTGTATTTTGTCATTGAAAAAAGGCTTTGTGAAACAGGTCCCTGCTCTCTACGCTTCTGTATCTTCTCACCCTTTCTCTGTTTTCTATCCCCTTCAATATCCCTTCCTATCGCCTCCCCCAAAATCTGCATGTCCCCTTTCCAGTCTCCCGTTATATACCTACCTCCCCTCTTCAGCCCCCCCCCCCTCTCTCTCTCTCTCTCTCTCTCTCCCCCCTCTCTCTCTCTCTCTCTCTCTCTCCGGAGCGAGTAAGTGCACGACAAGACTGGTTTGAGAAAGGATCATTTGCGATGGAGAGCTTCTCCTATGGCCTATATCACGCAGTTCATTCGCTAATAAAGTTGGCGACATTGGAATCGCAGTCTTATTAATTACAAATAACGGCTGATATTTTGCACAAGATATAGCAGTTTTTGTTCCTTTCTATATATAAAAACAATATTTACATTCTTCCATGGATTTTCAATTCGCTAGTGTTCTTTTCGCTGTTTTTTTAGAGGTATCCCTTGGACTCCTTACTAGTATGCAGCGTCTTCCCATTTAGAGGTGTTATCAAGAATAATAAAAATCTAGTGATATATTCCACCTCAGAAAATAATATTTTCCTTTTTATTTGGGTTATAAACTTCAAATAAAAAGCGGATTTAGTTACTTTGAAATATTTTCCGACACTTCCCAACAAAATTTCACTCAGGATTTGCTGAAATATATTTTTAAAAAAAGATTTCTGCTTACAACTGCGAGTAATTATATGCCCCCGTTTATAAGTGAGCGCCAACATCTTTTCTAATTTTCTAAATTTAGGGATGAAATATCGAAAGTCCAGGTACAGAAACAGCAAGAATAAGCTTTGATGAAAGCCATTCCAGAAAATTTTAACCAGTACCTTCGTAAAAAGTATATAAAAGGACGTATAAATATTTCTAGGATTTTGATAATTTCGGTGTAAAATAAAAATATATAAGTGCGCGTCATATTACAAAGCCAGCTGTATTCATCTCATCACACTCATTCGTAATAAGCATGTTTCTGTTTGAAACTTAAACATTTACAGAATCGTTTTCAATCGTTTCTCTCTTTGAAAAGGATTTTAAATGAATTTAATACAACATTTTAAAAAGGGGGTATTTACAGGCGAAAACGTAAAGCGCCCTCTAATGCTCATTACAGCACACTGTAACCCTAACCCTAGCCCTAACCCTAACCCATACTCATTATTTTCAATATCATATGCTTTCATAATTTAATGTTATTATAAAATAAATTATTCAGCCTCTATTTAGGCTAACCGAGGGTTTTCGAAATTAGTTTCAGTCTCATCTCTTTGATTCATGATTATCATTATGTTAATAATCTTTCATTGATATGTTCCTCTAATTTTTCTGCTTTATTAGAACGAACTTGATGTCATGGTGGAAGTTCCATTTAAGCGCTATATAAAAGTGGAATATTATTATTCTTTTTTCTTTTCATTATCATCATCATTTTATCTTCTTCTCCTTCTCATCAGCACCATCATAAGTTATCATTATCATCATCACTCTTCTAATCATGATCATCCTAAATTTTGTCTTATCATTGTCGTCACCATCATTTTTCTTATCAATTTTATTTAATTATTTATTTCTAATCTTTTGAAATCAATGTTAATCATTCCCTCTTCTCCTTCTTGTTAGTGTTGCTGCTGTTCTTTTCTCTCTTTCAGTCTCATCTCTTCGATATAATCATTCTTTCTTCTTCCCAACATCATCTTCAATCTGTTTTATCATTAGGTATCATCCTAACCCTATTCTCCTCCCATCGTCATCATATTCACTCTTATTAGTTGCATCATTATCATCTTAATTCTTGCCCTTTGTTTCTGTTTTTTTCTTCTTCTTGTTTTGTTTTATAATCATCAACCTTTTTGTTCTTCGGCCTTTCCTTCTTTTACCAGCTTTGTCATCATTGGTCCATTATCATTATTCAAAAGGAAATATCACATTTGATTTGATTAATTTCATGATTGTAGAATTCAGATTTGGTTAATATCATTTAACATTTTTGTGGCTTTATCAAGTGTCCTGACAAATTTAATTTCTTTTCATTTTTTTACATCTCTTTTCTATATTTCTCCTTAAAGTGCTATTCTTCGGTTGCAAATATCTCCAAAGTGCCTTGGGAAAATAAAATTATCAATTCCATTTTGAGACCAAATTCACTAGCACCAAAGCTATGGTACATAATTACTTGTAGGTAAACAAACTGTAATGTATATATGAAGAGTTTGAATGCAAAAACCACTTTATCCATTTTTGTCAAATTGAGTTTCATGTATTTTCAACTAAAGATCAAGAAGAAAAAAAAAGAAAAAAAATTGTGTTTTTTGCATAAAAACTCTTCATACGTTGTCAATACAAAACGCACCCTTGTTAAAGGAAAAGAAAACTTAGTTTTTATTAACAAAGATTTTTGCGGTTTAGAGCAAAAAATGATGCAATCACTGAATGTACGTTTGTATATGCCTTTATTACAGCTGTGGTACAAATGATACTTGGTACTTGATACAGGGAAAAGCAAGTAAACATACAATTGAAACTAGACAGTTTAAAGTAACCTCTACTCTGCGTTCTTCTTCGTGAAAGTGGTGCCTTCAACAGAAAGTGAAAGCCTTATCAAGAAGTCTAAATATTTCAGAAGTCACCAAGATGCATAAATGTAGACTGCTCTTGATCTGGCTTTTTGTAACCTCAACCAGAAGGACTAGTTAAAGATCATAAGAGAAGAGACAAAAAATGAATCAACGAGGAATAGATCAAGATGGTTCATACAAACGTATGTGTTCACAGTTATACACATAATTACAAAGAGGCTGATTAGTAAACCTGATGGGTTACATGAACTTACGTAACACTGTATACAAAAACTTCCATTCTACTCTGTCAAATGCTTTTTCGAAATCTATGCATAATGCAATGCCTGGGATATTATTACATTTACAATAGGTCAGTGATGTCAATAAACAGACGTATATTCTCTCCAATATAACGACCTTCAAAAAACCACACTGATCTTCATAATAAGTGAATCTAAAACCTTCATCCTGAAAGAAATAACCTTAGCTAAAATTGTGTAATCATTATTCAACAGCGAAATGGGACGCCAGTTTTTCTAAAGGAGTACATTTTTGTCTTTTTGGGGTATCAGAGTAATAATTCCTCTCCGCATTGAAGTGCAAAGATTATCAATTCCATAACATTTATTAAAATTCAATGAGAAGACCATCTGAACCGGGTGTTTGTCTTTTGCAAAAGTACATGAAGTGAATCATAAACCACTCTTTTGAGAACCTTCATTACAATGAGAATAATCAATATCGGGCGATAATTATTTATATATTGCTTGTCACCACTTTTGTGGCTTGATTTGACTAATAGCAGTCTTCCAATCATTTGGTATCTGAACTGTCTGAAAAATTAAACATCTGAGTCAATTGCTATGACACAATCGGTGCAGCTTCTTTAAGTAATTAAGAGTCCAATCCATCAATACCTATTGCCTTTTTAATATCCAGCATTTTAAGAATCTCTAGTACACACTGTGAATCAATTTCCGCAAAAGCAAAAATATGGTTACAAGAAACATGATGCACATTACCATTATCAGAAATCTTGGGAGCACCCAATGGTATAACACAAAACCTTACAAATGAATGATTAAGATTTTTTTCTATTTTGAGAGGTTTATGAACATACTCATCATTTACTCCAAGTTTATCAACAGAAAATTGGGCATTACTGCCACTAAGACCTTTCAAGATTGTTCACAGCTGAGTAGGGTTTTGTTTATGTTCAATGATATTTGTCACATAATAATCTTTCTTTAGAACATGTCTATAATTATTGATATGATTCCTACGAAAACGGAAATGTTGCAAATTTCTGCCCTTCTTTTTAACCTATCCCTATTAGTCTTGTAGTAGAGTTTTGTCGTCTAATCTCAATCCAGCCTCCTCATGTCTTGGCGTAGGTAGCACAATCGTAGGTGGGCAGATTCTACCAGAGCTCTGCAAGTAGAAATAAATGTGAAACCACATGGAGAATACTTTATTTTATGAGCAGTGTGAGGCTGGAGAAAATAGAGAGAAACTACATGTATCCTCAACTTCGTGCAGTCAAAATTAATGCCTCCATCATTGCAAGATCTGAAATAGATCACACATTAACCGTAAAAGACTGGGGGGGGGGGCATCATGGCCCCCTCTACAATTATCGCTGCGAAATGCGAACCGCCACATTTTACTCAACGCCACTTCCAGACTTTTTTCTTTCATGCCTTGCAAATCTTTTGACATCAAGTTTTTTTAAATCAGCCATACCGTTACCAAGTCATGTGACGTTTTGTGACCTCATATCTGCCTGAAAGTGCAAAATGAATAAAATATTTTTAATTCAAGTCAAAGAAGTGTGAATATTGGACTTTTTAAACTGAATACCTCAAGGTTTTATTTGAATTACTTATACAAAGCAAATGCCAAGCGTTGTCTTGCCTCATCTCCTCAAAGATACACAAATTATATGTTCAGTGGCTTTTAATGAAGTTTATTAGCCTTTGTCTTCAAAAGATGCAACTGTGATATATTAATTTGGTGATTCTACATGTACCTCAAATCCATAGAAAGTAATATTGTGAGTGATTTTTACAGAAAGTTCATTGACCTTTTGACCTTTGAACTTGGTCAGATCCAACTCACTTTCGAACTTGACCTGCTGCTTCAAGAGATGTACCTGTGGCATGAATTTGGTGATTCTACCTCAAATGCATAGAAAGTTATATTGATTACAGTATGATTGTGACGACCCCAACGACGATGACGCAGGAAATAGTGATGCCTGTAGTCTCGCTCCGCAAGTTATTCCATTGAATGGTTCTGACATGGAGAAATACGAAGACACAAGTAGATAAAGAATTCATGAATGCAGAAAGAAGATTGCCGATTGAAGTATTAATTACCTTTGCCTATTCCAAGGTGACGAACCTCATCGTAGAATTGTTTACTGTCAATACTTTTCCTCAGCTCTATTTTAATTCATAATCCCAGCAACGCCAAGTAATTTGTTATCTTTAAATCCAAGTTGAAAGTGACAATAACAGACAAATACTTTCCAAAAGATATTGTCCTCCTATCGTTTCCTACTTTGCTTTTGTTCATATTTTAAGATTTTTGTTAATACTGTGATTGAGAAAATAACTAAATTGAATTATCTAACCCTATTAGCCAATTAGATACTTTTCAATGGTTATTTAGCTATCCAGAGATCTATTTGCTTATATGTGCACAATGTGGATCTCTAATCAATAACAGTAAAATCTGAACAATTTTCACATGAAATTATCACCCTCTGTTATAACATTACCAGAATGGTTTTAAAACTTAATCTACAGAAAATATAATACATTACTCACAACCACACAAATTCTTACCTTTTTCTTTCTACTCCAAATGTACCTTATGCTCTCTCTGACTTTAGTGGTCAGTTCGAACTTGTCTTCTGGCGTGAAAATGAATTTTCTCTTTACCTGAATAAAAGTACAATAAAAGAAGTAATCAATAGGTTATTCCAAACCAGACTAAATACATCGGCTGTTCGACAAAGTTCAAAGAAGTGCTTCCCTGTTTTGTGGTTTATGATTACCACCGTAAGTCCAGTGACATCGGAATGTTATAAACACTGGATTGGGAAAGTCTACCAGGTAACCAAGAGACGACTTAGTGCCAGATTAAGACATTTCTACTTAATCCACAAGGGAGCATCTCCAATAACATTAACCAAGCTTCATCCCAGAAACGCAAATCATTCAAGTCAGCATTTCACATCTGATGCAGACAGCAGACAATGTAATTGAATCCAGAATTGACAGGAACTTGTACTCTTTCCTACCAAGGACCATACACGTCTGGAACAATCTACCCCTTGCTACTTTTACTTTGCTGCCTTCCCTGGATAGTTTTAAGGTTGTTCCTAGTGATTGACTAATCAACAACAAAAAATTGCGTGCGTGCGGTGAAGGACGTGTTTTTGATCAGAGCTCTCTTTTGGACTTTTAAATTCTGGCTTTTGCATATTTCTTTTTGCCAAATATCAATATTACTGCAAATATTAGCTGCTTTTACATCATATTGCTTCTTTGGAGTAAGATTGGTTGAAATAGGGGAGATTTTAGGTGGATTCTGACATTGGAGAAAGTTCAAAAGAAGCTGAAGAAACTATCCCCCTTCAATAAAAAAGCATTGCCGCTTGACAGCTCGGGGACTCGGCCTGGATCCGAAGACGATGTTGACTCGCCAAAATCAGCGCGGGACGAACTTAAATTGGAAGTCAAATGTCCGAGACATCTCAGCCTGCGTCTATCTCGTTGAGTATCTGTCAGGATACCAGGGATCCAGAACGAGATCGTGTAACAGAAGAAGCAGCAAATAAAGCACGAAGAGTGGTGAACTTCTCTTTAGAGAAAGACAAGAAAGAACCCAACACCAAGACCAAGACTAGTAAGAAGTTGTCAATCAAATCTAAAGCTGAAACCAGTTAAGTCTGTAGTTAACCAGCCCAATAATAACAGTGTTAGTGACAATGTCACCGAAGATTTCAAGTGCTCCAAATGCCAGAGGAAGACAAATCGTATGATTGAATGTGAAGTGTGTGATAAATGGTCATGCTTGACCTGTCAACAGATGAGTGAGGATACATACACACTCATTAGTTCATGCAAGAGCAATCAGTTACCTTGGTTCTGTGTTGACTGTGACGATAAAGCCCTGAAAGCAGCAAAGAATGCAGTGAACATGGTGAAAGGTGCACAAACCATGCTATCACATGATGTTGAAGAGATTGCAAGCAGAATACAGAAAAAACTGAGTCAAAATGTCTGCAAAATTGTCTCTCAAGCACATGAAACCATGAAGGACATAGTAATTGATGGAGAAAAGAGACTTAGAAAGTCCTATGCAGAAGTAGCCAATTCTAACCTGACAAGTCAATGCAGTAAGGATAAACCACTATGAATCTGATGGTTCCAAATCAGTTGGCTCCCAGTCTGCAAGTACCTACCCTGAACCTAGTACCAGTAGAAAAGCATATGATGGTGGTAGATCTTTGCACGAAATGCAAAAATAGTCAGATCCATTAGACTGGGCGGAAAAAACCAAAACAAGAAAACCAAACCTCGAGTCTTACTAATAGAACTAGAGTCTGCAAGAAGGAAGAGAGACATATTGGAAAATGCTAGAAGTCTCAGAAATTCAGAGAATTGGAAAGATACTTATATATCACCAGACCTCACACGAATGCAGCGTCAGGAAAAATATGAGCTGAGAAAAGAACTAAAACTCAGACGCGAAGGTGGTGAGAGCAATCTCATTATACGTCGAGGAAGAGTAGTCCAAATGTCTGAAAGGTCAACAAGCCTAAAAGAAAGAAAGAGTAAGGGAGAAGAAAATGAAGCACTTGCTTCTACACTGAGAAACACCCAAGCAGAAAGTAGAAGGAACCAGAACGCCCCCGACCCACAGTCTTCCGTAGAAATGAGCAGGCAGAGCAGTGACAGTGAAGTGGAATTGTTAGGAGCAGTGGGGGGTTCAGAGGAGGACGTCCAATGACTGACCACCCAAGCTGAAGTACAGGATACTGAAGGAGTGAGTCGGAGTACATACATGCACACCCATGCAAAGCCCTCAAACTTGTCTATATTTTACACAAATGCTGACTCGCTTAGTAATAAAATGGAAGAGTTACAACTAGCAAAAGCACAGGTGATTCCAGACATTGTTATGATAAATGTAGTTCTACCGAAATCAAGCACTACAAACCATTCAGCAGTCTCATTCAGTATTGAAGGATATGATATGTTCTCAAATCTGGACAGCGGGGCTAAAAGAGGAGTTTCCATTTATAGCAAGAAGGATTTGAAAGCAACGGAAGTGTTAATTGTTACCGACTTTCAAGAAGCGACATGGTGTAAGGTAAACTTGTCCAAAAAAGATCAGCTCTTAGTTGGATGTTTGTACCGCAGCCCTTCAAGCTCAAAAAAAAATTCAGATGCTCTAAGCAGGGTATGTTAGTTTAAACTAACATACCCTGCTCTAAGTGAACTCATTAGTACAGGCAAGAATCACACGTAATATTGATTGGAGATTTCAATATTCCAGAAATAGACTGGGATAAGTTGCACGTAGAAGCACCTAGTAATCACCTAGCACACATGTTTCTTGATGCACTGCAAAGCACAGATATGTTCCAGCACGTTCGGGACCCTACCAGATACCGAGGAGGTCAGACAGCAAATGTACTTGACCTTGTCATTACAAACATTGAAGAAATGATCCAGGAAGTCTCACATCGACCACCACTTGGAAGGAGCGACCATTGCAGCCTTCATGTTGACTTAAGTATTCATAGTGAACCTCACAAGAGCAAAAGACCTGATCAATACAATATGTACAAAGGAGATTTCATCAAAATGAGAGAAAATCTTAGTGCTGTAAATTGGACTGATCTTTTGGAAGATAAAAACTGCAATGAAACATGGTCAACGATCACAAAGAAGCTATATGATGAAATGGAAGAGTGTATTCCTAAAGCTCACCACAAAGGCAGGAGAAAGAAAAGCATCTACATGACTAAAGAAGCTCTTATTCCCCATTCGAGGAAAAGTCACCTCTGGGAAAAATATAGAAAATTGAGATGTAGTCACAACAACAAGATGTACAGAGAAGCTACCAACAGCCTTCAAAGAATGACACGTCAACTTAGGAAAGACCATGAAGACGACCTCATCAGCAATATTGGTACAAATCCTAAAGGATTTTAGAACAATGCAAATCATAAGAGAAAATCAAAATCTGGCATTGGAGATTTAATCAGCAGTGATGGCACCCCCCTACAGACTGATGAGGAAAAAGTTGAGGCATTAAATACCTACTTTGCTAGCGTCTTCACTCATGAGGACCTTGAATACCTACCAACATTGACCAGATTAAACAATGATTCCTGCATCGATAAAGTGACAACAAACCCAGAAACTGTGGAAAAGAAACTCAAAAACCTGAATGGAAATAAATCAGCTGGACCTGACAACATTCATCCCCTACTGCTGAAAGAAATATCCAAGGAAATGGCGGAACCCCTGTCAGTCCTATTCAACAGGTCACTGGAGGAGAAATCACTTCCGGAAGACTGGAAGCAAGGAAACGTTACTCCAGTCTATAAGAAAGGAAGCAGGAAGGCAGTAGAGAACTACAGACCAGTTACTCTAACATCAGTCATCGGAAAAATGCTCGAAAGTATTATTAGAGATGCCGTAATGAAATACTTTGATATAAACGAACTCCTCTCTGAATGTCAGCACGGCTTTGTGAATGGGAGATCATGTATGACACAACTTCTGTGGGCAATGGAGAATTGGTCTAATATTCTTGACGACAATCAGCCTATTGACGTTTTATATCTTGACTTCAGAAAGGCATTTGATGCAGTTCCGCATGAAAGACTACTACTTAAGCTGGAAGCTCATGGAATTGTGAATTCACTACTTTCTTGGATTGGAGCCTTCCTCAAAGGTAGAAAGCAGAGAGTAGCCATGAATGGAGTGACATCAACATGGACTGCGGTGAAGAGCGGAATACCACAGGGGAGCATCCTTGGGCCTATTCTGTTTGTCATCTTCATAAATAACTTGCCTAAGAGAGTTACCTCCAAGATTCTACTCTTTGCTGATGACACCAAATTATACAGAGAAGTAGGAAATCAGGTAGACTCCTCATCACTACAGACGGACCTGACAAATCTCAACTTGTGGGCTGAGAAGTGGCAACTACCCTTCAACCAAAGCAAGTGTGCAGTTATTCACCTGGGTAGAAACAACAGAAAGGTCAATTACCACATGAAAGGAGAAGAAGTCAAGATATCCACTCTTGAAAAAGACCTGGATGTACAAGTAGATGTCGAACTTAGGTTCCATGAACATGTATCTATGGCAGTAAACAAAGCAAACCAACTCCTCGGAATAATAAGACGTACCTTCACCAGGCTGGACACTAAGACTCTACCCCTCCTATTCAAGACATTAGTAAGACCACACTTGGAATATGGTAACATCCTATGGCACTCACGCTGGAAGGAAGATGGCTACAAAGTTGAAAGGGTCCAGAGGAGAGCGACAAAGATGATGCCAGAGACAAGAGAACTTCCCTACACAGACAGGCTAAAGATTTTTGACCTACACTCCTTGTACTATAGGAGACGGAGAGGCGATGCCATTACAGTCTTCAAAATACTAAAGGGCTTAGTAAGGCTGGACCCAAGTCACTTCTTCACCTTATCACTCGATACTCGAACCCGAGGACACTCTCTAAAGATTTTCAAGGAAAGGTCTCGTCTAAATATAAGGAAGTGCTTTTTCAGCAACAGAGTGGTGTCCGACTGGAATAGTCTCCCTCAAGAAATAATTGACTCGAACTCCATCGATATCTTCAAGATGAGACTGGACAAGCACTGGTGGTCTGAGCGATTCGAGTAAAATTTATATGATCAAAACCGTCCCAAAATCTGCGCATGTGCAATAAGTTAACCTCTAGAACATAACCAACCCTGAAGAAGTGACCAAGGATTACAGGATCTACCTCTCCTCGTATCATGATGATGATGATGATGATGAAGTTTCATCTGTACCGGACCAAAGCGTCATGAAGCATTTATAGTTCTGTAGCTATGTAGCCTGTGATGAAGAAGATGATGATGAGATGTATGATCATGACCACATGATTAAATTGGGAAGTAGATGAATTTGGCTGAAATGTTATAACATATAACCCCCCTAAAAAAAATCCTGTTTAATCGTTTCAGGAATTACTATTACTGCCACACATATCTCTGATTACACAATGTAGTGTTATTTTTGGAGATGATGTACAGGTATGCCCTTCATTACACCAATACAGTAGAGCGTCTGCCTCACAACTTGGAGGTCGTCGGTTCGAACCCCGGCGGCGTCATACCAAAAGACGTTAAAAGACGGGAGTTGGTGCTACCTTGTTTGGCGTTCATCAATAAGGGATAGAGCAACGTCGATCTGGCGCTGCTCAGTGGCTGCCGGGCTCACGATCAATTGGTCAAAAAGAATTTCCATTTTCGGTTTAACTTAATAAAATTTGGAGTGGACTTTAAAAGATTATTATTATTACTGGAATAATTTGTAAAGCCAGATTTTCCTGATGACTTTCCACTTATGCAGTACAGTCACAGAGAAAGAACTTGTGAACATCTGCAAAGCATAGATTCATTATGGGCAAAACAAAGTAATGAAAACATGAACAATTTATATTTTTGCAGCAAATTGTTCTCAGTGTGCCACATATTTTCAGACACGACCAAGTAAAAATAGTAGTGATTTAATGAATGCATAATTTAATGTATGGCTAAAAAGCTACACTTACTGCTGTCTTTGGTTGGACTTTGAATGCCTTGTTTTTCTCTGGTCTTGAGGATGACTCTCCCCTATCTCTTGGACACGTCTGCATGAAGAATCAAGGAGTCATGGAAGGTTGAATGAAAGTTTAACCCTATATACATGCAGCCCGAGGGGAGGCTAAATTAGCATCCCCCTCAACATTTTTTAACACAAAAATATCTCTCACTAAATTTTCAGGACTTTTGTCCTATGCATCTTTTGAGACCAAATTTGTGACGCCCAGGCATGGGGTTCTAAAGCTATGCATAATTTTGTACTTGCACGTCGGATCCAAAATTCCTCAAAAACCTGATTTCATGTATCCTTTCAACATAACGGGAGAGCATAAAGTACAAGATAAAACAAAGAAATGTAGATTGATGGAAGGAAGAAAAAAGAAATACATAAAGGAAGGGGAGAGGATAGATCAAAGGAAAAACAAAGAAATACAATAAACTCTATTTCCTCTTCTCTTTCCTTATGTACTTCATTGTTTTCCCCTTTAGATTAGATCAGGCTCAGCTCGTTCCCGCACATGATGTGTAGTGCATATCTTAGCTGTCTATGAATGGAGTGCATGCTGCTGGACGACTTAAGAATCTTCCACGCTCTTCTACGCAACGGTGTCAAACAGAAA
Source organism: Strongylocentrotus droebachiensis (assembly GCA_035222895.1). NCBI lineage: Eukaryota > Metazoa > Echinodermata > Echinoidea > Camarodonta > Strongylocentrotidae > Strongylocentrotus > Strongylocentrotus droebachiensis. Next base: position 15,401 of record JAVYIG010005182.1, read on the forward strand.
CGCCCTCAGGCTATGCAGTTTTTAAATAGCCTTATCTACATGTATATAGGGTTAAATTTGACATTTTTTTTGTAATACACGACGATATCAAAAAGCCCTCTGAAATCAAATTTAGTCATACTGACTTCAGTCAGTTCCCCTCAAGATCCATGAACTCCAGATGCTCAGAAGGCTTCATTTCTCAACTGATTACAAAACATATTCAATTGTTATTTATATCAAGTACCTGTGCAAAACATTCCATTGGAATTACTCAATACCTCAGAAGTGAGAAGTAATTTTATGTATTTTTGCAATAAACTGCCATACATACATTGCCATCTACATCTTCCTCCTCGGTTGATTCGTCCTCATAGAACTCTTCCTCTGTCATGTCAGGTATTGGCTCCTCCTCCTCATTTAGTACCTTCATGAACATAAGAGTGAGAAAGGAAGCAAATCTTCAGCTAATATTTCCTAATACATTGGCTCTTTCTTACAGAATTTTCTCCCACTATGCAATTAAAACTAATTGTCTAAAACTTTTTATCTTGAAATTTCAAGGCAGTTGTGTAACTTTAGAAATAATAAAATAGTATTATTACATGATTTACAGAATTGAACTCCATGTGCAACAATTATTCATGCAATATACTGTTCTTGATACTCATCACTTCATTCAGATGCCACCTGAATAAGAAATCACAAATTTAATATACCACATGGGCGTGGTGACCTTTTTATAATACAGTGTAGTATACTGTAATGCAGTATTAATTCAAATAAATGTTCCTGCTATTTTCTCAAATGGTAACAAATATATGCATTAGACTTTTGATACTTAATTACAGCTCTGTTTTGGGGGAACTAAATAGTGCTGAAAAGCAGCATTGTGTCTATGTGCTCACCTCATCTAACAGTAGGGATCTCATCAAATGCTGAGCTTCTACATTCTGCTCCGTTTTCCATCGAGCTGCATAATTCGTATCTGCAGTCTTCAACGAGTGGTTCATTAAGTAGCAACGTGGGAACGTTGATCATTCGTCAGATGGTCACGGGCCTGATGGCAAGAAAATAGAAAAACACACTTACATTTAAAATAGGAATGGAAATTTCATACTATTAGTCTCATCGAACAACAAAATTCAAGAAAACCAATTGACCTTTGTGTAATACAAAACTGAAAAAATGGTCTTTTTTAAAAGACATTGTATAATCCACATTTGAAGTTACCCGTCAAGTGGTTCTTTAGTTATCGCGAGAATGAAAATCTATGACATTTGACCACATGACCCCAAAATCTAATCAGATCATTGTCCCTCCCATGTGCATACATGATCAAAATTTGCAGTTGTTCCGTCAAATCTTTTTTAAGTTATCGCGAGAACGAGAATGAAAACGAGACTGATAGATGGACGGACAACCCGAAAACATAATGCCTCCAGGCAGAGGCATAACAAATCTATAGTTTTCAAAAAAATTAATTACCATTGTTGCCACCGTCTTCCTGATTGCTCTTGTACTGATGGTGCTATTATACCCCCACCTTACCCAGCTTTTCTGAAGTTCCGGAGACGGTTTTTTCAATGGAGCACCATTGGTCTGGATGAAGAAGGGCCATTGATCATCACCATCACCATCTTCTTCTGCATGTTCGTACACTGGTCGGACAAACTTATAAAATATGAGTCAAACAGCCCATACTCGCAGGGGTCAAGAATTACTTCTGCCCTGCCAAATGAGGTGCATGTCTTGTGTTCAGGCACCTTTAAAAATCAATACAAATTCTTCAATTAACATTTCGGAATGAAAAATTGCAGGATTAGAGCTGGCAAATTTTTATGCTGGACTGTTTATAAGGTTAATTAAAAGGTTTCCTAATTTAGCCCTTAAATTTCGTTGGTCTGATGAATTAATTATAATAAATCCATTAATCAAGATTTGTGAATTAAGTAACATCTCCTATTTCATTGTACCTATGGAAATACTTTTCATAGCCACAAATATACTTTGTTTTCAAATGACATGTTTCATTAGGGAGAATCCAATAATACTTTGGCGAGGGGCTTTGAGCAATATTTCATCATTATCAGCATTATCATAATTAAATACAAGTGGTATACAAAAAAATAAAATCATTGTTTGAATTATTGAAATGAATCAATATAAGGCAAGATAGACAACATGACCAGTGAATACAAGTTACAAGTTCTGTTATGTCCTAACATTATACAAACTCTGTAAAGATAACAAGAGGAAAACCATAACCTCCTAAACATGTTGGTTTATACTAATGAAAACAACTCACTTGGATTACATGTAAGCCAGTCACAATTTGTGCACTCTTCATGTGGCCCACTGTAAGGTTGGTTAAGACATCACTCCTTGATGCGGTGTTGATCAGGGCTACTAGTACAGATTCCTATAATCTTCTAATTCAGTGGGGCTGATCGGTACTCCTTTCTGCCGAATTTCTAAACAATTCATTAAAACGTCAGACAATTATTCATATTAATTTCATGTCATGAAAATATAAACTTGATTTATGCTTTGGAAAGCCTAATGTGTATGTTTGCATTGTTTTTAAAAGAACAAAGTTGATATTGTTTTAAATGTAACAAATTAAGTTTACAAAAATAGATATGAAGAACTAATTTATTACTCTGTCCATCATCCCCCAACACTGACGAATAATATTCACCTTACTTTCTAACTGCATTGCATAATAATAATAATAATAATAATAACAATAACATTTTATATAGCGCCTATTACAAATGTTTCTAACTTTCTAGGCGCTTTACATCAACATGAATAACAAACAATATTATCTTGATAAATTTTAATACATTACAACAAAAAAATATTTATAACTAACTTAACATCTTGACATACAATTCAGAAACAAACAGCCATCCAAACTGAAAAGAGCATGGTTACTTCATGAATAGGTTTGCAAAGTTTATTTCTGCAAGTACAGGTGTTTACATGTTCATAAATGCAGATTTATACTGACCTGATGTTACTTCTGCTTGTGCCATCAACTGTCTGTGAAAACCTTTCAAGTTTCCAACGGCTATCAATGTTTCTGCAAATGTAAGAGACAATCAATACTATTATGTTGAACTCACAAGAGACAAGCAGCATCTTTAGATATAATGAAGAAAATCTGAAAATTGTAGTACAAAACATACAGAGAGTTGTCCACAACAGCCTGCCATTTTGAAGCAATATTGCCAATTTGAAGATTACCATAGAAAGTAAATTGAGACTTTAAAACTTGCATCACTCTCTCATGTTTAACCGATTTTGATGAAACTTTTTAAGATTGCTCCTCTCTATCCCCTCTTTTCATTAAAATTGAATTTCCCTGAGTGTTCTGGTTTCCTTTATGCTTTTAGAAGATAACGCAAATTCCAACTTGTTTTCAGTCACTGAAATGAAATAAAAATCTTGATGAATCACATGCTGAAATAACTGATGTTGCATGCTTATCAAGAATCTGGTGTCAAAAACACCAAACAATAAAACTCATGTTATATAAAACTTGATAAATGCCAACCAAAAAAGGTTGGGAAAGAACCTGTTAGTCAACTTTATTTTTTAATTTAAGATGAACCTTCTATGTTGTCCTTGAGCTCACTTGCTCTTTTTCTGATACTTTTTCTATTATTGATGTTCATCTGTTTCAGTAGACCTTCCATTCTTCCAATTTGCTTCTCGTTGATTCCCATTTCCTCCATATCCTCATACTCAACCTTCAGCATTGATACAAACTTTCCAATGCTTGTTAGATATTTGTCTACAGTTTTAGGCTGGTAATTAGCTATAAATCAACTAATTGAGAAGGCAAATGAGTACCAACTTCAACTATGCTTCAGATTCGTAGACTACCAGAAGGCTTTTGATTCCATCGAACACACAGACATGTTTGATGCCCTACGAAAGATTAACATTGAAGAAGGGTATGTGCGCATCCTGGAAGATATTGACACCAACGCAGTAGCCAGAATTCACATTGATAATGATGTATCAAGGGAGGTCAAGATCCAGAGGGGAGTCCGACAGGGTGACACATTATCTCCAAAGATATTCACAGCCACTAAAGAGGAAGTATTCGAAAAGCCGCATTTAAATGGAGGAGTAAACATTGATGGGAAAACACTTACTGATCTCATGTTATGAGGAGGGCTTTGTCCAACGTCTGGATGAACTATAGCCTGATAGATAGATAGATAGAGTAGGCTGGTACTGATCTTTCAATTTCTCATAAACCCTGTATATTGGGGGAAATGAATACCAGTTCCTACATTCAGGTGAATAATACATACAACTGCAATGTCAGGAGCACAAACTTAAATTATATTTGATAATGGAATGACCGGATTCAGGTTTGCATCCCAAATCCACATTATTTTCTCATGGTATTAACCGTCCACATATAATTACTATAATCAGAGCATAAATATGATAATGAAAGAAGACACCCATTTACATGTAGATAATACACTTTTAAGCCGAAAAGGAGAGGAACATGTCAGTGAACGTTTGGCCTATTTGACATCAATCTTAAAGATGTGATCAATCAAACACAAAATGTCAACAAAGGTATTAATAGCACAGTACAAAAAGACTTTTTAAAAATCAATTTCTTTTTCCCCCTCAAGAATTATATCCATCATACATGTTGCCAATGATATATTTGCAACATCAATTTTTACAACCCCTATTTTGAAAATGAAATATTACATGTTACACAAAGATCAATGGAAATAGTACACACATGATGCAGTACAAAATTGCCCTTTGATGTTTGATTAATCTCAACACTAGTAATACAAAATTCATAATAATAATAATAATAATAATAATAATAGCCTAATAGTCCACTCCAAATGTTATTAAACCGAAACGGAAATTCTTTTTGCCCAATTGATCGTGAGCCCGGCAGCCACTGAGCTGTAAAATCTCTTTATTTTAGATTTAAAAAAAAATTATATTGTCATGCACAAACATTAAAAATCCACTTTACAGTCAGACAATCAAGTCTTACCACTTTGTATGTATGTATCTTCTCATGCAAGAACATTAAATCTACTTTACAGTCAGATAATCAAGTCTTACCACTTTGTACATGTACCAGTATTTCTTTCTCTCCCGAATGTTTCCTTTTGTTGTGGTCCAACAAATTAGACAGGTTTATAGCGGGACACTTGGGGCAGTAAGCTCTTGGGGCAGTCAGCCTTTTCTTCTCTCCTTTTTTTCCTAAGCGTTGAATAGGGACACTTTGTACGAAAAAACAAAACAGTTGTTACTGTGAACTATGCAAGATATATACAAGAACTTGTTAATAGACTTAACCGCCCCCCCCCCCCCCAAAAAAAAAAAAACACAGATTTAAAAAACATGCTCTAAACAATCATGTCTACAGCATTGAAGAATTCCTACTCCAGCATATAACTATTCCACACTCACTGTTTGACTCATGTGATATTTGTACTTTCATGCTAAATCTGGAAAGATAGACCAATCGATGCACACATGCATGGACAAAAGAATTATGGAAACATAAAAAATAAAAAAAACATTTCTCAATTTCATGAATCCCCATATGAATTTATGAAAACCTAATGAAACTATAAAAAAAAATCATGCAAATTAATCAAGTCATTATACATTATATCGGAATAATAATTATTCTTAGAAAATACATTGGGTAATTGCTCTAACGCGATAGCTCAGTTGGTAGAGTGGTGGTCTCATACTCCGGCGACCTGAGTTCGAAACCAAGTTGATGAGCTCGTGCCCTTTGGTTAGGCATTAATCCTCATTACCAGGTCCCTAGGAGAGAACCTAAATCCGTTGGTCCTCTGGTTGCTTACTAACAAGCATTCATGCTTTCTTAGCAGTCAGGTAAAATAACCAACACTAACACTAACATCTCTATTAGTTGTCTGTCCATATCAAACAGACATATGGTGTTGTTAAAGTGTATAGTGTGGTCAAACATACCTGGATCTTGCTTGATAAATATACTTCCACCGTTCCTCTCCATTTAGTCTGTGTTTCCGTTCAAGATGCTTTGACATATATCTGATGTTTCTTCTCGACATATCGGGCATCGTCTTCGTATGCGATTCCTCTTCCCTGAAGGTAATTTGTCATGGAAAGATGCAATTGTCAGTGCACCAAGAACCAATTCTAATTCATTACCGTATAATATCTACTCTGTTTAATTGTTTCAATTATTAAGCTAAATCATGCTACTACATGCATCTACAAACCCAACCCAATACTTAAGCAACGTTGGGTTGTCTGATATTATTTAATCAGTGATCTTGATTTTTAATCACTACACCGCATACAATTTTCTTTTATTTCATTTATTTACAGATGCTTTTTTTAAAGACTTATGCACCCAATGATGTCATTATTAGCAACATATTAAAGAGTTTGCTAGTTTGCTTCATAATGGCCTAGAAAGCTGCTGAATTATTAGTTAGTTTTCATGGCTATGGATGTTATCAACTGTTCGATGGGTGACTTTTGATGGTTATCATATTACAGATATTATAAATAAACTGAAATGTTATTTTCCCTCTCATGTATTAAACATCTTATATGGTACATTATTATCACCCTAGCACAGGGGAACTGTTCGAAAATAAACATTGAAAATATTTTCATTATTAAAAAAAGATCAGTACGAACAATTAACTTTGCTGATTTTCGCTCGCATACTGATGGATATTTTCGTACTGACAACATACTAAAAATATCTGATTTGTACTATTATTGTCTTGGCCTGCCCTCTTCATGTACCAGCTAAACAAAGGTGATTTACCCAGTGTCTTTACTCCCATGTTCATAAAAAACAATGCCGTCCACTCATCCCACCAGACAAAATGATTATTTTCACCTCTTCCGCATCCGCACTGTATTTGCACTCAAAACAATAATTCATTTAGGACCAACATTTTGGAACACGCTGAACAAGGAGATACATGTAGAATCCCTGTCGTTGAATTGTTTCAAGCATAAGCTTAGACAGTCCTTTTTTAATTCATATGACCCACATTGTAATTAAAGTACTTATGATATTCTACATTGAACATTTCATGAATATTGTCGCCTCGGTACGACCTACACAGTTGGCCTTCTCCGACAATTATGTTCTGATGTATCGCGCCTGTTCTCGGAGGGCCTTCGGGAATGCGAATGTGCTCGCTGTTTCCAATTTTGTTTTTGCTGTTTTGGCTATTTTTGCTTGTTTCACTTTGTATATCATCTTACTCTTAGGCCTTCTTGCCCACCTATTATTATTGTTACGTCCATCACCATTGCAACCATTTCAATCAAATGTTAGTTTTATTTAGGGCAACCTATAATCTACAAGCTGAGCTTTTGAATTGGTTCATCACATTTCACCCTGTATAACTAGCTGCTATTCAATACAATTAATTTTGACGTCTTAACAAAGAATTGATAATATATGTGATACTTTTAGTATATTTCATATCATATTCTAATTTTGTCAATTATGTGAATTCTAATTTCGTGAAATGTGAAACAAACTAAACTTGAAACTTGACCTTGAACTACAATGTAGATACATGTATATTTCATAGTTTTGAATATCATACCTTTTGGATTATCTTTCATCTTGACTACCGGTAGGCCTACGAACTCCTCCTTCTCCTCCTCCTGCTCCTCCTCCTGCTTGTTCTCCTCCTCCTCCTTCTCATTGTTCTTGCGGTTCTTGTTGTTGTTGTTCTTCTTCTTCTTCTTCTCCTTCTCCTCCTCCTCCTTCTCCTCCTCCTCCTCCTCCTTCTCCTCCTCCTCCTCCTCCTCCTCCTCCTCCTCCTCCTCCTCCTCCTCCTTTTCTACTGATTTGTCTTTGTCTCCCATATCTGCCATGTTTTTGCCTGCCAACGCTGCTTTATACAGGTCTATTTCCTTTCCGCCCCTCTCTATATTATGCCTAGTATACGTCGGGAGGAATACCAACCACCAGCATTCTATTGAGCAGTCTGCAGAAAGACATAGAGAAAAGAACATTGGTCTTTATAATAGAAATGTAGAAGTTCGCATACATTTGGATTGCTAGCTTCAGTCTCTGATATCGACGGTTTGTTCCGCTGAGATTACATCTGGCTCCTTTGACAGCCTCGATCTATACATAGACTGAAGTACATCCTATGGCCTATGGGTAGTGTGGGGAATGAATGGTTCGGTTCGGCCGGACCGCGATGAATGAGATATGCAACAAGTTTTTCACTCTTTAAGTCTTCACTGAGACCTATCCACTTTGGCTGCAATATACACTGAATATTATTTAAGATAAAAAATAACACAGAAATAATTGACTTAGAGTCTAGTCTAGTCTAGAGTTAGACAGAAATAACCGTCTGATTTTGTCATTTCTTTAATAAAACTGACATTTGTTGACATTCCCGGAGGTCTAGTGGAGCCAGACGTAGACGTAGTCTCAGTGGAACAACCGACGATTAGAGAGACTGAAGTTTTCGGTCTAGTCTAGAGTCTACGATAGGTTGCTCATTTAGATCCTAATTAATTAATGATTAATCCGAGAAAGTCGCGTAGTCAACATGATTTGTTGTCAGCCATCTAGCGCCAGTATTAGTAGTAGAGTCTAGTCTAGATCTAGACCGAATTTTCCGTCTCTTTCGTTCGTTAGCCTCTCTCTGAGAGAGCCGGCCGACCCTACCCCCGGCCGACCCTACCCCAATATTAGAGGCTAACGAACGAAAGAGACGGAAAATTCGGTCTAGTCTAGATCTAGATGTCTAGTACACTACACGAAATGAACCGCTAAGGGCTAAGCGGACATGTACAAACTTTATACTTATCGTGACATGACGTGAACTAACTCCGGGAAGCCTGTGGCGCCGGTGTTGGAGCCCGGTGTTGGAGCTTCCCGATCCCGGAGTTAGACGTCAACGAGCAGGGCAGTGCATTGGCTTCACGAGAATGGTTAAATGTACCTGTGACAAACTTTTCGGGTAGTTAAAAGCAACGTTTCTGTGTGAAGTAACTTACCTAAGTTTCAAATTCACGATCATTTGTCGAGGCCATTGTGGAAAAATGAACTTAAACGTATCCGAAGACCTACGTTGCAGACAGACCATAGAAATCCAAGTTCGTTGAGACAGCCCAACGATGTACGGAGTGCCGCTGCATGTTTATTTTCATGCTATAGACTAATATAAATTATACTTTATTACATACCGCCGGTAAATGTTACTTTACAAACCTCATCCAATTATTTTTCTTAATTTAGAATTCAGTATCAATCGTTAACTTTACATTGTTATATTCCACTCCATTAATTTAATTAAAAAATACAGAATTCAAGTCAAGAAAGATTGATTGCGCAAACGGTATTCCATAATCAAGAGAAGACTGGTGAAGATCCTTTCTACATAAAATGCCGTCGACGACATTCTGTCGTGTACTTATAAACAAATTATGCTATAAGTGCGCGTCCATGTGAGTGAATTGACCAGTGACGCCGACTTATAGATAAATGACGCGGACTTAGGACGCGGACTTAGTATTTGATGACTGGTACTTAGTAATCCGTCTCTCTCTCTCTAGGTGTCTCTCTCTCTCTCTCGCTCTCTCTCTCTCTCTAAGTCTCTCTCTCTCTCTCTCTCTCTCTCTTCTAATCACTATGCGCTTGTGATGTCGCCACTCATGCATTAGTGCGAGATGCTGTTTGGAAGCACATCAAACATCTTACTTGGCAATGACTCCATGAATGGATATTTAACGTGCGCATTTTATATACACGTGCCCTTCTTTTCACTTTCATTTATCCAGGGACATGCTACAGTAACGAACCCATGAGTAATGTCCACTATTCTCTCACCCCTCTGCCATCCTCTCTTTCATTCTCTCTCTCTCTCTCTCTGTTTTCTCTCTCTCCCTCTCTTTCTTTTCTCTCTCTTTCTCTTTCTCTCTCTTTCTCTCTCAATCTCTTTCTCTCTCCCTCTCTTTCTCTCTCCCTATCTTTCTCTCTCTTTCTCTCTCTTTTTTTCTCTCTCTTTCTTTCTCTCTCTTTCTCTCTCTTTCTCTCTCTCTTTTTCTCTCTTTCTCTCTCATTCCCTCTCTCTGTCTCTAATCTGATTTTTTATTTTAAATCTTTTTATCTTCACTTTTTCCTCCTTATTTGTATCGTTGAGTTACACATTTTTCTATCCTTCCAATATTTTCCTTTCACACTCATTTCTCTACTGTGGTATAATTCATGTTGTATCATTTCCTGTACGAGTAGCAAGCTTTGCCTTTGCATAATAATACACCAAAGCATAATTATGCAATAATTACTTTCAATCCTCACATCCTGAACAGGACTGGAAATACTTGGTTCCTTTTTAATTAATTTACGAATGAATTATTTTGACATTCATTATACATAATTAGTTTAGCCTTTATGATAATTTTGTCAATTTCTCAAGTTCGAGAACATCACCTTGCGCAACCAGTATTGAAACATAGCTTTAATCTTTTATCTTTTTAAACTTCTACATTTTATTTCTCCTGCATGTACAATTTTTAGCCCGATTTCTTTTTGATTATCAAATTTCTATTTTGCTCAAAACAAATGGCAATCTTATTTTAACAATGAAACTTGTAACAAAAAATTACACATACACAAGATTATTTTATGACATTTACTTTTTGCTGTGTACATTGAACAATCAGCTACATGTTTGGTGATTTTTATCTCAATACACAATACAAACAAAACAATATTTATGTATTTCTTTTATCACCCACTGCTACGTTTCCTTCTCACTTTTTGAAATTGTTTTCCCCTCTTTTACATATTTATCTTCTTATTCGAAGTGTAACTTACTTCTCAATCGACTTGTATATTTCCGCTTTTTCTTCTTCTTCTCCTCCTCCTCCTCCTCCTCCTTCGTCCCACTCTTCTTCTTCAACACAAAGGGTAGCTTAAAACAATGTTCAATGAAAGCCCATAACCGTGATAACCTTCCAGATCCCTTTTTGTATTTCTAATTGGCACACAGGACGTACACCTGGTATACTCAAGATCGAGTTGGGAAACTTGCCAAAGCTGGTTACTTATAAAGCAAGCATTATAATAGGTCAAGTCATTGACCGAAGTGTCAATTAGATCGAAAAGCCAATGCCACAAACGGATGTCTATTACTTTCTACTATACCTCCTCTCTCTCTCTCTCTCTATCCCTCTCCCTCGCACACAAACACACACTCTCTCTCTCTCTCTCTCCCTCCCTTTCTCACCCTCTCTCTCACTCTCTGTTTCTCTCTTTCTCGTCATAGACCTACTAATGCTCTAGCCCACATCATTTATTAATGCAAACATGGTGGTATACGGGGAGAGAGTGCTGACAACAGAAGACAATATCGGTAAATAGGCAATTAGAAATAGATATGGAAGAAATAAGTACAGTAATAACAAAAAATATATAAAAAAAAGAGAATGAGAGAGTGATAAATGATTTGTTAAGAGAGGGAGATACAATTATATTTGTAATATTCCTCTATATGTGTCAAGTTGATCAGATGAGTAAGAATAAACATCTCAACCGCAGTCTTAGTCTCTTTAAAAAGAAAAATAATTGTTTCCATATGGAATACTATAAAACAGGGGAAAATGTGACATGCAGTTTTGTAAATGTGTTTAATAAATGCCGTTTTTATGAAGACATATTCAGGAATCTTGCACACACTCGCGAGATCCACCGAAATTCATGGTTTTAAACAACTATAGATTCCTTTTATTGTATATTTTGCGTGAATGACGTTGGATAGCCGCGGCCAAATATACATACCATGTGCAAACAATGATAATATACAGAAATATGATGATAATATTTTTGTATTTTTGTAGGCAAAATTGCAAATTTTGACTGACTTGCCTTAAATTTAATCCAAAAACTTTAAAAAAAAGTATTACTGATACACGGTCATGAGAAATGAAACATTGTAACACCTGAAACAACCAGATGTTAGTTTTCTCAAATGTTGCCATCAATTGACTAATTATTTACTCAATCACTCCACGGCATTCACAGTTAAAGACCATAAAGTTGAGTTCTGGCCATGCAATTGCTTTGTGAAAGGAACGTTGTGGAATCGATCAGAAATGAGGTTGGTCAAGTAGAATATAAGTATAGGTGTCTACTGTAAGGATTCTGGAATCATCAAATTGATAAGAAATTTGGCCCAGTCTTCATGGTCTTGGTAAAGTTACAAGCACTGTACACATAAAGATGTTTATGGGACTACACGAACATGTGGCATAACAATCCATCCCGATTTGTATGATGTTACATAGTCTGGATCTATTTAGAATATTAAGGCATTTGATTTTGAAGAGCCATTCTTTTCAGGGAACATTTTTGTTCTCTGATGTTCTTTCACACTTGCATAATACAATGATTAACGCTCACACATTATTGTTCACCTCTTCCCAGAACTCAACCTTCTCTTTAAATTGCAATTTCGAAAATCAACATTAACAGTCATTCAATAAAGATGGCTTCGTTTTAATTTATTTCATTGCCGAGTCAATTGACTGAAACCTACGGTGTGGATTTTGTGTGAGTGTAAGTGTAATTGGCAGAAATTAATTGGATTCTGTTTAGTAGGCACCCAAGGTTCAACTCCGAAGAGGCGTATTCAGATATTGATAAACAGGAAAGGGGGCGGAACGCATTGGTACAGCCCCGCGTGTCGTAAGGCCCCTTGCAAGAGGTAGCTTTGTTTCTCGAATAAAACAATTAGAGTCCCCCCCCCCCCCCGAGGGAATATTAATGAATTCTACTGGACCTCTTCAGAATCCCTCAGTGTGTACAATGTTCATTGGTGGGGGGGAGGGGGAGGGGAGGTTAGGCAGGAGAGGGATGATGAGCAAAGAAGGGCTGTCTGTATTTTACCCCGTCCCCCAACAAAAAAGGATTGACAAATGTGTTCACGTTAAGGGGGCGGCTCGACCATTTCACCCCCACCTTGGATTCACCTTTACCACAAAAAGTTATTGGGGGTCAGGCGTAAAAACAAATGCTTTTAAAATGAAAAGGACCAAGGCCTTGTATCGTTCCAAAAGTTATCAACTATTACCTCAATTAAATTCGGCCTTTACGACATACACTTTCCTCAATGTGGGAAATACATGCACTTCATTCAAGTTACGGGCGTTTTGGAGAAGGGAGGGGGGGGGTTGTCAGACCATGATGGTTGAAAGTTCGACGGAGTTTTCCATAGGGGGAGTTCTCATTTGCTCTAATTTGTCAAATGAGGCTCATTAAAAAAAAACAGGAAGCAGGGGCAGATCCAGGGGGCGTCGGGGCACACGCTCCCCCATCTACCTTTTAAAAAAGAATCACATTCCAAAAAGAAAAATTCAGCAATGCATATAGAGCATTTAAAGTCCCACTGCACTACTTGTAGCTACTTGCGCCCTCTATATAACAAACAATGCTTAATCGGTGACCATTGGTCCCCCATGATCCTCTTTTTCTTATGTTAACTGAGAGCTGAGGTGATGAGATAACCACCTGTCTAGTGACCTTGCAGGGCAGTCTAATCCCTCTTGTAAACTATGGCAGATAAGCTTTAAAGGTTTACAATTTTAGGTGGGCCCGGACCCCACACCGTAACGGATTCGCGCTTCGCGCTTGCAAATTCGTACTTTTCACCCCCTCCCCTTTTGGAAAATCCCTGGGAGGGGGTCACCACCTCTTTTGATTTGCCGAAATATTGCCGGATCAATTTCAAAATTTTAAAAGCAGAATATATACATGCTTGTGTTTTCGACCAACGTGGATGTAACGAAGTTAATTGTATGTGATTAAGATATTGATATTATTGATGGTGGTTAGATTGATTTGTTCTTAGGCTAAGGGTTAGCGGTTCCGTCGTCCAATTTTAAGTTAACCTCAGCACTTATGTGCTTTGCTGAGACAATCCTGTACATTGTGCCCCTAAAAAAACAAGCAAACACGATATTTTGTATTAAAAGTAAAGCCCTATTAAAATAGGCGATTTTTTATTTAAGTGAAGTGAAGTTGACTTATGAAATTAATCCCATCTTTTTCTTCCGAAAAAGACCCCTCGGCTATTAAAGAACTAATAAATGTGCACAATAATACGAGGATCTGAACGGGGAGATGGTACACATATTGTGCATGAACAATACTGTTTTTTGCAACAACAAAACGAATATTACACATTTAGGCCTGATTTCTAAAGAGAATAATACTGATTATACTGTAATAGTTCACAGTTCAGTTTTCGAAGTTCATTTATTGTCACTCATTCTGAGCTCATACAAAGTCGCCGAAACAAAATATTCGTGAATATGAAGGAAACACATATCCTGATATAAACCTCTCAGGAACCTCTGCCCTTTCGAATGTTTCAACTATACTTACTGTAACTTTATTTTCCATAATTGTAAAGCAAAGCTGAAATTGGGCAATTAAACAAATTCACAGGACTTTTATATACGGGACACAATAACAAGGAAATCTTAATCATCAAACAACAGATGTGTAATGCAGACGACATTGATCATGATTATATGCTTGGCAATGCATCGCAGAAGACCAATTAATGTGTACCTTGGAAGGCGCTATCTTGGCGGTGTTGTTCGGTGTTCGGTTACTCAATATGACGACTCATGTTTAGAAAACGGCCGGGGGGGGGGGCAAGAAGGAAAACTGTTGATATTTCTTATCATATTCAACGTATGACTAAATTCTCGAGTCTAATTGTGTTCTAACTACTTTGATTTGACGGTATTTCCCCCAAAAAAATATTTAGCCATTCATTTTGTTTTGTTACGTTGACCGTGTTTACTCGTACTCGAAATCCGCTCTGCATACATAGGCCTACTCACAGTGTTCTAATCAATCAATATAAAAAATCGTGAGCTACTATTAAGTATTGAAAAAATATTTTGAAGCAATATAATACCTATGCATTTATGTCCTGACAACATCAAGATTCAATGGCATTTTAGAATGAACACGGTAAGGAGATAAATTCAATCGAATGATTACAATACCTCAACCCTAATTATAACCCTAAACATAATCATGAAATAAATTAGATAATGCCCAGAGTTCAATGCACTTAACCGCGAACTTGATTAGCAAAAGAAGATGTTGCCCAAGGGCTCCCTCTTTGGATCATAAACTACCCATAGATGTCATAGGCGATGGTGTAAATGGTGGATTATAAAGACATACAAATGTTATTATTTCGAGCCTCCGCACGGCACTCATGAGAGCAAAGGCTGAACATTTTAGAAGAGAAAAATGTTAAAAATGTATGCAAGTTTGTACTTTGTGAAGGATCATCTAGCTATAACTGCTGTGTAAGTTTTGTATGATCCAACCACTTCTTATTCAGTTTTTAGTGTCTTCACCATTACTTGTAAGAAATCGTTTATTGTATTATTTTACTTTGATGTTTGTATGAAAGCGGTGACTATATCAAATTTAGTTCAAATCATTTCAAACGGTGACCTTTTCTTCATCCCATGGAAATTATCTCTATAGGCATAATATATATTGTGTTCGTTGGATATCAATAGATCCTACCCAAAACGTTTTTGATATAGCGCCTTTTCCCCCTGCAGTACAAGCGCTGCATATATTGCTCCACATATATGTGCCACTTAAACAATAACATATCACTTTAAAAAGACCATGTGAGTCAATACAAGTTATTTTTCATAGATAACAGCACAATAGGTAATCATCCATTGAATTATTATATATTTTGCCGATAAAACAGGACTCTCTTCACCCCGTCTTGTATCATCATTCTGAATTAATAGAGCAACAAAATATGGGCAAGAGATGGCGCTATGACTAATCAAACTGCGATAGGACCATATCAAAATATGGGCAAGAGATGGCGCTGTAACTATATCTGTTCTTGAACAGTTTCGACAGCCATTTAAAACCAGTGTCAGAAGCCCAGTATAGAATGGAGTCTGTGCATGTGCTCCTACATTAGAGCCCCCCCCCCCTCACCTATCAATTCTTGTGATACTAAGTTGTATGAAATTGGAAAGAAATCAAAATGACAATCATGGCTATACTTTATGTCCATCTTCATGATCTTAGAAAAAGTTTTGTGTCAAGATAATTTCAGTAATCAAATAATAATTATCATGAAAGCAATAACAGTAACATTTATATAGCTCTTTATACTAATGTTTCTATAGGCAATTTACTATATTATTGAGCAGCTTTATACCTGGTCCTCATCTTGGTTGTCACTTATCGTCACCGCCCAGGTTATCACCCTAGTCATCACCCTCGTTGTCAGTTTAGTGGGGTTTTATTATACCGTTTGTCACAGCAGTTCGTCGTTTTCTTTTCCTTGCTGTAACAACATTTTTAAAAGAATTAAAAAAAAACATTCCTGTACATGGAAAATGCCAAAAATTATCTTGGGAGGTATGTATGTTACACTGTTATTGATTGAATCAATCTCTTTTAAATGGAGCAAGTTGTCACTAACAAGTGCCACAGATACAAACACCAAAATCGGCGAACAAATATTGTTATGAATGCAGTTTTCTACATGAAATGACTTGCAACAACAGAAGAGATCATTTAAATGTCAGTTTGTACTATCCTGAAAACAATTATGTAGTATGATTTCAAACATTACCCGATACCTACCTGGTTATAATCCCGGTCGTCATCAGCTTGGTAGTCGCCCTGGTAGTGACTCTGGTAGTCGCTAAGTTCGTCGTCGTCATGTTTCCCGCGCTGCTATATGAATGAATATATATTTTAAATTACTGTAATCTGCCAGTAATACTCAGCTCGATCACAGAAACCGCTATTCCATACCTCCTTGATGAAACGCCAATTGTAAGAATGTAAATTGTAAATCGCAATGAAAGAGCATGCCGTCATGACCTTTAACTTATTTTTATGTGGTAAATTGATTTAATTTATCATTATTGTTTACCTGTTCTTTTTCAGGGTCGTCACAATAGTCATTATCCTGGTCGTCACCACCATGCTCGTCTTCTTTGTCGATATCAACATAGAAGGGTGACATCGTCCTTGTGTTTGCTGGTCGTCACCCTGGTAGTTATCCTCAAAGTCATCCTCTTCACCGCGCTACAACATAAATGAATAGATAATTTATATTCTTCTTTAATTAACCGGCAAGGCCAGAAATTGTCAGTTACGAGTTACGACACAAGCCCCTTCCCAGGTTTGATGCAAAATCTGACGTTAGCATATCAAACCATTCATGGTCTCTGAGAAAACTTGGTTCTGGTAGAAGGGGGCAGACTAGGTGTTTCATCGTCTGTTTCTATTTCTACGACTAAAAGGGAATGGATATATATAACATCATGGCTACAATCAATGTTCCTCTTAAAGATATTTGATATAGTTAAATGATAAAACGGTTCCTATATTTAAACTACTGTGTACCTGGTCGTCACCTTCCGTCATCCTGGTCATTATCCTCGTCGCCATCAACCTGACAGATGCCCTACCCGCCGTCACTCTAGTAGTCATCCTTCTCGTCACCCTACTCACCGTCACTCTGGTCTTCAACCTTCTCGCCGTAACCCTGCTCGTCATCCTACCCGCCGTCACCCTGGTAGTCACCCAACCCGCCGTCACCCCGAAAGTCACCATACTCGCAGTCACCCTGGTAGTCACCCAACCCGCCGTCACCCCGAAAGTCACCATACTCGCAGTCACCCTGGTAGTCATCCTTCTCGCCGTCACCCTGGTAGTCACCCTACTCGCCGTCATCCTGGTTGTCATCCTTCTCGCCGTCACCCTGGTAGTCATCCTCTTCGCCGTCACCCTGGTCGTCACCCTGCTCGCCGTCACCCTGGTAGTCATCCTTTTCGCCGCCACCCTGGTAGTCACCTTACACGCCGTCATCCTGGGTGTCATCCTTCTCGCCGTCACCCTGGTAGTCATCCTCCTCGCCGTCACCCTGGTCGTCACCCTGCTCGCCGTCACCCTGGTAGTCATCCTTTTCGCCGTCACCCTGGTCGTCACCCTGCTCGCCGTCACCCTGGTAGTCATCCTTTTCGCCGTCACCCTGGTAGTCATCCTTCTCACTGGCACCCTGGTAGTCATCCTTCTCGCCGTCACCCTGCTCGCCGTAACCATGGTAGTCATCCTTCTCGCCGTCATCCGGGTATTCACCCTGCTCGCCGTAACCATGTTAGTCATCCTTCTCGCAGTCACCCTGGTAGTCACCCTGCTCGCCGTCACCCTGGTAGTAATCCTTTTTCGCTGTCACCCTGTTAGTCGCCCTGCTCGCCGTTACCCTGGTAATTGCCCTGATCGCAGTCGCCCTGGTGGTCTCCCTCCTCACCGTCACCCTGCTAGTCGTTTTCATTTTCGTCGCCCTGGAACCTCTTTTTCCATTTCTGCATTGTAAAAGAGTAGAAAATGTTATATTCCTGTATAATTGACGGGCAAGAGAAGGACATTTCCGGATGTCAACAACAACAATACATGACTTGAAGATGATGAAATAACTGCACTTCATGCCAATCTTCGAACTGTATTTAACCTGGTCATCATCCTTTTCGTCACTCTGGTCGGTTTTCCTACTTGCCATCACCTTAGTAGTCGACATGATTGTATCCCTCGTCGTTTGCACCCTGGATGTTGCTCTGGTTTTCATCATGGTAGTCACCATCGTCATCTTCGTTGTGCTGCAATTCAAATTAGTAGACTCTATACTCTAGTATAAATAACAGGCAACACCAGATATGCAGAAAAGAGGAAGACATGATGAGTTATTTGGTCAGATACAAGGGGAAGGGTGAATGGAAAGGCATACAATCATGGCTGCACTGATGCCTTTCTTCAAGTCAAATATGTGTTAAATTAATTTTAATAATTCAAGTAAATTGTGCCTGGTCGTCATTGTAGTTTTCATCCTGGTCGCCATGTCCCTAATAGTCATACCTGATCGCCATGTCGTAACAATTAGATACATTGCCCCATTTTTAAATTCATTCACGTAAAACACATCTCCTCTTGTAACCATTTAGTGTTGTATATATTTTCTTTCAGATAACATATGGATTCATGTCAAAGTATAATAATGCAAAATACAATTATCACGTGCATTGTTGCGGTACAACATCTGTTTTAAAATAATCTTCATCATGTTTTAACTGACATTTGCCATTTAAATAAACACCAACATTGGCAAACAAATATTGTTATGAATGCATTTTTCCACATGAAATGACTTGCAACAACAGAAGAGATCATTTAAATGTCAGTTTATACTATCCTGAACAAATTATGGGGTATGATTTCAAACATTAACCGATTCCTACCTGGTTGTAATCATGGTCGTCATCAGCTTGGTAGTCGCCCTGGTAGTGACTCTGGTAGTCGCCCAGTTCGTCGCCGTCGTCTTCCTTACGCTGCAATATAAATGAATATATATATTTTAAGTAATCTATTCTGCCAGTGTAATGCTTCGCTCGATCACAGAAACCGCTATTCCGTACCTCCTTGACGAAACGCCAATTGTAAGAATGTAAATTGTAAATCGCAATAAGAGAGCATACCGTCATGATCTTTAATCTATTCATGTGATAAAATGATTTAATTATGTCATTATAGCTTATCTGTTCTTCTTCAGGGTCGTCACCATAGTCACTAGGAATTTTAGATTTGCACGATGAGAACGTGGACTGCTAGGTGTGACATCCTTTTAAAGCAATGTGGCGTCCTTTTAAGGCACTGCCTTAAAAGGACGTCACACCTAGCAGTCCAAGTTCTCGTCGTGCAAATCTAAACGTCCCTATTATCCTGGTCGTTACCACTCTGCTCGTCTCCTTCGTCGATATCAACCTGGTAGGTCGACATCGTCCTTGTTGTTGCTGATGGTCGTCACCCTGGTAGTTATCCTCAAAGTCATCCTGCTCTCCGCGCTGCAACATAAATGAATAGATAATTTATATACTTCTTTAATTAACCGGCAAGACCAGAAATTGTCGGTTACGAGTTACGACACAAACCCCGTCCTGTGCATGATGACGGATCTGAAGTTGGCATATTAAACTCCTCATGGTCTTTGAGAATACATGGTTCTGGTAGAAAGGGGCAGACTAGACGATGTTTCATCGTCTGTTTCTGTTTCTACGACTAAAAGGGGTGGATACCTATAAACACAGTTATGTGGGAAAACGGCTCCTTATTTTAACTACTGTGTACCTTGTGGTCACATTTCGTCATCCTGCTCATTATCCTCGTCGTCATCGACCTGACAGTCGCCCTACCCGCCTTCACCCTGGTAGTCACCCTGCTCGCCGTCACCCTGGTAGTCATCCTTCTCGCCGTCACCCTGGTCGTCACCCTGCTCGCCGTCACCCTGGTAGTCATCCTTTTCGCCGTCACCCTGGTAGTCATCCTTCTCACTGGCACCCTGGTAGTCATCCTTCTCGCCGTCACCCTGCTCGCCGTAACCATGGTAGTCATCTTTCTCGCCGTCATCCGGGTATTCACCCTGCTCGCCGTAACCATGTTAGTCATCCTTCTCGCAGTCACCCTGGTAGTCACCCTGCTCGCCGTCACCCTGGTAGTAATCCTTTTTCGCTGTCACCCTGTTAGTCGCCCTGCTCGCCGTTACCCTGGTAATTGCCCTGATCGCAGTCGCCCTGGTGGTCTTCCTCCTCACCGTCACCCTGGTAGTCGTCTTCATTTTCGTCGCCCTCGAACCTCTTTTTCCATTTCTGCATTGTAAAAATAGAAAATGTTATATTCCTGTATAATTGACGGGCAAGAGAAGGACATTTCCGGATGTCAACAACAACAATACATGACTTGAAGATGATGAAATAACTGCACTTCATGCCAATCTTCGATCTGTATTTAACCTGGTCATCATCCTTTTCGTCACTCTGGTCGGTTTTCCTACTTGCCATCACCTTAGTAGTCGACATGATTGTATCCCTCGTCGTTTGCACCCTGGATGTTGCTCTGGTCTTCATCATGGTAGTCACCATCGTCATCTTTTTTGTGCTGCAATACAAATGAGTAGACTCTATACAGTGCGTCCCAGAAAAAACGAAACCGAGAAGTATCGATGTTCTATCATAACTTAATTGAATTGAAAGGCACGCCATCAAGGCTGCATATATGCCATTCTTCAAGTCAAATATGTGGTTCATTCATTTCAATGATTCAAGTGAATTGTGCCTGGTCGTCATCGTAGTTTTCATCATGGTCGCCATTTCCCTTATAGTCATACCTCATCGCTATTTCGTAACGATTTATATATATTGCCCCGTTTTAAAATTCATTCACTTATATATCTTCTCCGCTGGTAACCCTTTGTTGTTGTGTATATTTTCTTCCATATAACCTATGCATTCCTGTCAAAGTATAATAATGTAAAATAAAGTTATCACGTTTTCATTTCGCTTTGATTTAAATCTTCTTTTGTCCTATCAACAATTATTCTATTTTCACGAGTGTGGAAATTACCTAACTAAAATAAACTTACTGAAAATTATGTACTAGGTTTATGTCGTTATCTAACATGAAAAAAGCTTGCAGAAAGACGAAGCCTATTCCACTGCTACTCTAATGTCTCACTCGTTGTCACCGTAGTCATTACCGTTGTCGTCATCGTGTGGCGTAGTGGAATCAGTGATCGTCGTTCACTCTCCTTTCTTTCACCTGAACAATAATGAGAACTCTTGCCAGAATTGCAAACATATGAAAAAAAATGTTCACAATAATTCGAGTGAATTGTTTTCCTCTTTTTGTTTAAATTCATGGTTTAAAAATATATCTTTGCATTTCATAATCGAAATAATTTTTTCTCCGTTTTATTACCCACTTATTAACGATTCTTCTTCTCGTGTACGTCTTAAATGTTGTGCATCCCCCTTCATAGTATGTATTCATCTCGGTCGAGTGGTAATTATCATCTCGGTCGAGTGGTAATTATGATACTTATAATTGCCACGTGCTTTATAACAGTACATCACCCGTTTCAGTATAAACTTATTTTGTCATGAAAAATATACTCTTGTTCATTCTGCCTTGATTTAAAAGATGATACAAATTATAAGTTAACTTTTGAAAACATACCTGATAATACTTACCTACACATGGGGTGAATACTGACTGTAGCTACGTAGTTGACTCATTTCTAGTACTAAAAATTGTACAACACTAAGATATATAATTGTAAAAAGAATAAGAGTAAGAACATTTTAACAGTATTGTTGCATTAGCACTGACAGAAAATATACAATCAAATTGTTTTTTAGAAAGTGAGTTGGCATAATTAAACATGGAAACATTTATCTATTTAATAAACCGAGTTTAAAACTTTGAATATGTTCTTGTTTCATAGTTGCTAAGGGAGTGCATATCAGATTACAGTTTCAGATCTTGATAATGATCGACTTCCTCGTTGGTGCCTTTAATATTTCATTCCCTCTTTTAGCCATTTAATGTTATGTATCTCCCTTCATATTACGAACGAATTATCTTAGTCAAATCGAAATTATGCAAAATACAATTGCCGCGTATGATTAATATAGCCGTAGGTCTGCCTCTCGACACGAGAACTATACTGGTGTTCATCCTTCTTTGATTTAATAGCTGATCAAACCATTAGAAAACGTTTGAATACATACCTGATAATACTTGCCAACATAGATAATTGACACTTATATTTTCCAAGAGGTGTTGCATCAGGTCCCACTCACAGAAAAAACTAAAACATTTACAAGGTAGATACAAGTGTGATGGCATAATGAAACTGAGTCTTAATCTTTGAACTTGTTTCGGAGTTGCTGAGGGTGTATATATATATAGCAGAGCAGTGGGCCAGATCTTGAAAATGATCGACTTCCTCCTTGGTACCGTGAATGTGGGATGTGAAGAAGGTGATCGCAGTCGATGGACGATAGCTGAACGAAGTCGACGCGGTGGTTCGTATAGGTGAATGAAGTCCTGGATGCATGTAGATATACTGCATTGTAGAACCTGTAAGACATGAAGATAACGAGTCCAAGCTATTTTGTCATATATAAGTTGTATCAAAACATCTTATCACTTTATTATTAATAAAGTCCCTAGTCGTAGCTGCTCAGCTAGAATCACAAGAGATATGAACTAAATGTCACTTCTGATGTCAATTTAAGGTCATAATTCCATAATACTTGGTAACACGTGCATGGGACCCAAAATCACCAAATACCTAAGAATTGCCCAGGAATAGGTGCTAAAGAAAATTAGTACAGTGCACGAAGTATGTGATAGATGTGTGCTCTGCCGTCAACGAGTATCACGACATATATCTCTAGAAAGATCTTCTATTTAGTCTCTTCTTCTTTGTCGTATTTTATCATATTTTCATGAATAGACCTAGTTTAATTACTATGCTTCATTGTCTTATTTCTCATCACATCGGTATGTAGTATAGGAAACGACTTAAATATTTGAATGTGGGGATATTACCAATACGTAATTAATGCCTTGCTAATTTATATTTCTATGCATTTAATCTCTAAAAGACCATTCATTTTAATACAGTATTATGTAGGAAATTAATTCCATACTGACTGTAGACAGGAGAGAACTTTTTTTTAATTCCTCATTAATGAACAATGTAAATTTTTGCTACAACAAATTATATCTGCATACAATTAGGTCTAACTAATCATAAAAAGCTAGTTAACATGGAAATATTACCATAAAGATTTAAGTATGTCTTACCACAGGTAGTGTCGTAACGTGACAAGACGTAACGAGAGGTAACGAGAGGTAACGAGAGGTGACGAGAGGTGACGAGACTTGATGAGATGTGACGTGGTGTATTCAAATAATAATGAATATTCAAATTTGCCCCTGATGTTTAGAACACAAGTCTTCCTGATATGGAACTCTATATTTGCTGAGATGGGAATAGGGCAAGATCATATCAGACCCTTACTCTACATTATGTAAATTAGTCACATGATCAACTTCCCCATTGGTGCTGTGAACGTGGGATGTGAAGAGGCTGAACGTAGTCTATGGACGATGTTCATAATTCCATGATACTTGGTATGAAGAAAACAGAGACTGAAAACTTGAGACCCGTCAAAGTTTACAATGTGATAAAAGAAACTAGTGCTATGCATGAAGGAAAGGAGAGATGCGAGTTCTGCACTGAGTGAGATTTAAACAACCCATATTATCTCTAAAAACGTCTTTTTCTTCTCTTCTTCATTGTCGTATTTTCTTAATCACATCGGTTTGTAGAATGTTTGCAGTTTAAAATTAAGGGTGTTACAGATAATCCCATATCTATACCTAAACGTATCTTCCTTATATTCTCATGTTAGTCGCAATTTTAATCACATCGGTAGATAAATATACAAAATGTATGCAGATAGATCTAATTCAATTGCCTTGGCAAGATAACAAAAATATTGCAAATAAGACTATATGTCCTCCTCATTATTCGTCGTATTTTCTTATTCTATGTTAATCAAACAATTTTCCGATTCCATTTCTAGTATAGCAAGCCTGCCAGTATACGACAAACATGTATATCTCTAAAATACATCTTTATTTTTTCTTTTCTTCATTTTCTTCTCTTTTTCGTTGTCGTATGTGATAGACACGATCTCTGTCAAATAATCATTATTATCAATAATATTATCATCATCTCTACAGTTTACCAAACTAAATAACATAGCAATCACAGCATAAACATAAATCAAATATAATGGTGATAATCTATGTCACGTTGAAATTATTGTCAATACATTAGTCAATGCTATATCGGGCACATTTTAGGCATAGTCGTCAATGACATTGGCTACTTCGAGATAATGATACCCTAGGAATACCAACAACAAAAAGGCACGGCCTCCCATATTCATTTTCAAGTACTATCCAGATTATTTCCCTTTTTTATCTTAGAAATTTTAACACTACGTGACAAAGACGTTTGATGCCGGGCGGGGCAAAATCTCCGAGCCATTTTCGATCCAGCAAGAACAATTCTTTTATGGACTCACATTTGTGAGTGTGTGTGTGTGAGCTCTATGGGGGGTCAGAGCAACATACATCGTTTTGATCGCATTTTAAAACATAATAATTATGATTTAATTTATTATAATATTTCTGTTTAGTGCAGTTTGATAGCGACAACACTTTGAAATAATAACTATTGTAAGTGAGCAAAAAGAGACAGAACATATTGGAGCTTTTAATACTTAAGGCCCGGTCACACAGAGGGGACGCATGCGGGACGCACGGCCGGCGCATGGAAAATTTCCAATTTTGGCCAGTGCGTTGTCGTTCGCTAGGCGTGCGTCATCACTCGTTACTCGTTCGTCGAGCGCGCTGGACCAACGCTGGACCAGCGCTATGCATTCGTCGTCATTCGCTATGTGCGTCGGGATTTTTTGAGCATGCTCAAAAGTGTGCGCGGAGCTCGACGCATGAATGTACACGCCAAAGGCACGCCAGACGTGCGTTGAGCGCGCTAGACCAGCGCCAGACATACGCGGGGCACACGCCCTGTATACGCACAGCGCGCTAGCTACACGCTGTGCATTTTGTGTCAGCTCGCTAGCTTTTCCAAAATCATGACAAAAGTTAGGCACACGGCCTTTTCCGATTTCCAATGCGCTGGCCGTGCGTCGTAGAACGCGGTGCATGCGTGGACCATTCGTCCAGCGCGCTAGCAACACGCTGTGCATTCGTGGAAGTTGTTATCATGTGCGCTCTGGGTACGGTCTGTATGCGTACTGTATGCGCCCTGTATGCGCTCAGCGCGCTAGCAACACGCTATGCATTTGGTGTCAAAAGTTGGGCGCACGACAACGCACTGGCCAAAATCGCAAATTTTCCATGCGCTGGCCGTGCGTTCCCCATGCGTCCTCCCTGTGTGACCGGGCCTTTACATTTGAACTAATTTTTCTATACAGGTTCATTCTTTATCATACATACATTTGCAGTTTCTTTGTATATTTGAATATAGTTTCATTCAAATTTGCTTTTAATACATCATTTTACAAAAACAAATTAGCTCTATTGAGCTTGGTAATTATGTGACCACAATCTCCCAAACTTTATTTTGTAGTTTGGCTTTAAAACGAGGTTGCACTGCCACCCATCGAGAGAAATCCTGAGGAATCCATTACTAATGGGGTATAAAGAGGATTTTATAATTATGATTGGAAAGTCATATTTTTCGGCCTTGTTTTTTTCCAGAAGATTTTGTCTTTTTGGAGGGGGTGAATTGCCCTCCTTGTCCCTTAAAATAGGTAGTATTATTTTGTAGACAAAGTTTGATACATGCAAGCGACCGACTGGTAGATTTTATTAAGCATTTTCAAACCTCAAAAACGTAATTTTGTATGCGTTTGCGCACCCTAATGGAAAAATAAAACACATAATGGCACTGCTTTTGACCCTGAGAGAATCTTTCAAATTTTGAATATTGAAATTTACCTTATTATTAATTTGTTCTTTTTCATAATTTATCAAATTCCGGGCGCAAAATTAATGAAAGTCTGAGAAATACATTATTATAATTTGCAACTAAACAGCTTCTTTTGGATGATTGAACAAATCAAAACCCCGCGTTATGCATTTTATTCTAAATGGGGGGGGGGGATATTTAGCAAGATCATGTGCTAATGAGGAAAGCAACGATAGTGAGAGTTCCCCAATACACGCTTTTGAGGGATCAAGGCGACCGACCCAAAGGTGGCGATCCATGGGGCAAGAGGGTACATAATCCCCCACATGTTGTCAAGTACCCTAAAAGTGCTTTTTATTTATTTTATTTTTGTTACTTCAGCTATTAAGTGCCCCTTTATATATCTAACAAGTGCCCCTCCCCATCTCATAAGTGCTTCTTTCAATTCTATTAGGCGGGAAGAAAACAATTAGTTAGTTCCAAGGGTAATAACTCAGCTATTAATGAATTATTAGTTGATGTACCACAGGGTAGTTTTCTTGCTCCTGTCCTCTTCTTGTTATTGATCAATGATATAACTGAAGGTAATAATAATGCAGTATGCTCTTTCTATGATGACGATGTAGTTATCTATGTTACTGGTGAAAATATTCATAATGTTACTATTAATTTACAAAATACAGTGAATGTTTTAAATAGTTGGTACAAAAGGAAACGTCTTAAGATAAATATAAGTAAAACCAAAACAATGCTTATTACGACTAAGTCATCAGTATGTCTTAATATTTACATTGACCATGAACTCATTGAGCAAGTCCACTCATGTAAACCTAAAATGAAATGTATTGGGGATCTCCCAATTTCGCGCCCCAGTAAAGTCTTAGTGTACGGAAGAACAGTCCACGAGCTGAGGTAGGCCTCCGTGCTTAAATAAATAAATGAAATGAAATGAAATGAAATGAAATTAAACAATTATGTAAGTCAGTTGCATACAAGATTTATTGCCTTGGAAAATTGGGAAATTCTTAGGCGTGACACTGTTGAATACTATACATAAATCTACTATTCAAGTTACCTCCCCTCTCTCTCCTCTCTTTCATCCCCCGTTTCTTTTGTTTCCCTTGCACTCTTTTTTCTTCTCTTTTCCTTTTCTTTCTTTTCCTTTCTTTCCTCTCCTCCCTCCTTTTCTTTTCTCTCTCTTTCTTTCTTCTCTTTTCTTTCCTTTCTTTTCCTTTCTTTCCTTTCTTTTCCTTTCTTTCTTTTATTTTCCTCTTCTTTTTTCTTTTCTTTCCCTTTCCCTCTCTTTTTTTCCCTCTCCTTTTTTCCCTCCCCCTTTTCTCTTTTTCCCGATGGCAGCGCAATTTTACCGACAATATCCTGACAGGTGGGGGGGGGGGCGACGCCCCTGGTTACACTACACATTTTAACAAGTTAAAGTAGTATTTTGACTTGATTTCAGTTTCAGAACAGAGCATAGAAACGGCACTGTCAGAAACTTCTAGATTTGTTTATCTGTTGATTCAATGATAGTATATGTCGAGCTTGAAGTGGATACAGTTAATTTGATGTAGGCCTTTAGCTTTCATCAACTTAGTTGATGTTTGGATATATCAGTGTTCATTTATATGTGCAAAGATTGTACATGTAATTATGATCCTTTTGTGTCTCATTTGTATTCACAGATTGAATAAAATTGCAGCTTGATTTTCAAGCTCTACCTATGCAATTCAAAGCGGCATTCCTGGTTTATTCCTTTTCTTCAGTGATCCAGGCCTATTCATAATAATGTTCGCATGTCAATAATACTGCAACATTCCTGAAATAAAAAAAATGAAAGCTCATTGAAATCAATATTCTATTTAAGATGAAATGGTGATTGCCCAATGTTATTGTATAGTTAATTCGCACATTCCACGTTGGCGTTAAATAAATTATGTATCAAAATAATTGTAAGATGATTCCAGATTATACTTGTAGTGATGACGACGACGATGATGATGGTGATGATGATGAGGATGATGATGATGGTGATGGTGATGATGATGACGATGACAATGACAGTGTGATGAAAGTGGAGATAGGGTTAATCATTACGGTGATGAAAAGACAATGATGATTATGGTTCTAAAGATGATGCTTGTGACGATGATAGATGATACAAAGAAGGTGATGGCAAAGACGATGATGCTGGTGCTGATGATGATCAGATGATGATGATGATGATGAAGATGATGATGATGATGATTATAGTAATACTTACCTCGATGATGATGCTATTAATAACACTAATGAAATGACGATTATGCTGATTACAATGGAGGATGGAATAATGGTATAAAACCTAATGGTTAAAACGAATACATTTATTGAAATGATTATTAAATAAATATCAAAACGATGCACATTGCGAGATACTATAACAAGATATTTTGTTTACCGTAAGACCTATTTCATACTCAAAGCCCTGTACTAGTCGACGTACAATGTAAAATGTTACGCCTTGTCAAAGTTTTGTTGCTACAACGGTAGTTCGCATTACAACTATACAAACAACCCAACATTTTCCTTTAATTATATTCATGGGAAAACCCCGGTTGAGATTTTGGAAGCTGATAGTATAGTTCACTATGCCATCTTTCACGCTTTGTCATGACAGCGTATTTAGATGATATTTGATGAATAAATAGAGTGAATAGCAATATTTGCATGGATTGAAAGCATGAACGCACATTATTGAGTGAGTCAGCTCGCAATCTGACGCACAGGATCGCTCGTTAATATTGCTCACAAGCCACAAGCTCTCGTCGCCTCTATACCAACAGGAGTCAGACAGCACTGACGCGGCCAAATCAATCATCCTTTTCTGTCTTTCATCGAACCTTACCTCACATTCCATAGAAAAATGGTAAGTCAATTAAAATATTAATAATTTTAATGTGTGCTGTTTGTCATTAAGGACTAAACATTCGCGGTTTTGCATGTTGTGTGAGTGGGATTAATTCAGTAATTTTGAGGCTATATACTTCCTCAAAGATAATCCATTCTATGTTGGAAAGGTATCTGTCCATTTTATTTTCTCTAGACCTCATATACTGACGATATATTAAATAGTGAGTACCTGTTTTGATGTGTGATTATAGATTGCTTGTTAGTGGCTCCGACTATTCACAACAGGGCAAGAAAGGACTCGTTGAAGAAAAAAAATATGGACTTTAATTACCTGGCGCAAGCACATTGGATGGGAGTTACATTGGCATGTGTGGTTTGTGTACTAGACTGAAATAGAAGCAAAAAGATAAACCGCATATGAATATGAACAAGCAAACATGTAATGGGGCCATTATTCAAATTCCTTTGTCATGTATTTTTCCTTTTTCCCCTCTCCTGTTAAAGGTAATACAAAGTTTTGGTATGGGGTCATGAATTTGGTTCAAATGAACATATTGGAAGCATATGCGATCCTACAATATTCAGTGATCGTTGTCGCGGTTGAAATCGAGCCTAAAGTTATGAAATTATAAATAATTAACTCTTTATGCTGTATAGCTCCCTCTCAAGGTCAAAATATTAATTAAGCTATAAAACAATGTTTCTTGACTAAAATCGACCGACTAGCTATTCCCGTTTGGAAGTTATATATCACAACTATATATTCAGAGATTGTCATGGTCGCAGCTACTATTGTACGGCCGTAGGCGCTATTTGAAATGTATCAAAATTTACCGGGAGCACCGGTAAATTTTTATATTCAATATTTCTCGAAAGCCGAAGTGTTTTAGGGGCTAAATTTTCTAGTGCTTATAATACATCCACAGGAGCATCCAAATATATCAAAATTGTAAAGAATCACTATCCACCCAATTTTCAAAATTTCCCAAAACTTTGTATTACCTTTAACGCAAATACTTTGCGAGAATGCAATAACCGATTTGCGACCTTAATGGCCCATTGGCGTTCTGTGTGTACTGTACTGCCGTTTGGAGGCCATTGTTTGTTCCATGCGAATCCATCTTTTCTGCAATTTATTTGTCCTATGTGGAAGTATTTAGGGGAACTGAGGCGTTGTGTACTGCACAAACATCCAACAGATTGTACACAGTCTGCCCTCTATCATCCCTCTCTCTCTCTCTCTCTCTCTCTCTCTCTTTCACTCACTCTATCTAGATTCAGAGAGTATGTGTATTTCCCTTTTTGCTCTCTCTTTGTTGTCTGTCTCCATATTTCTCTGTCTCACTGCCTGTCTGTCTCCTCCCCCTCTCTCTCTTTCTCTCTCTCTCTCTCTTTTTCTCTTTCTCTTTCTCTCTCCCTCCATCTCTCTCCCTCTCTCTCCCCCCCCTCTCTCTCTCTCTCTCTCTTCACCCCTCCTCATACCCATGCGCTTCCATAGTTCACGAATTATCATTAAACTGGAAGCCGGAAAAAAAAATGCATTTCATTTTGGTTCCAGCTACCAAGTATAGTCCAAGCTAAAATAGGAGACACAAAATAGGAAAAGAATATTTAGTAATCGATCGTCTATACGCTCATTTTGTTCATTTTTTTTTTTTTTCCCACAGGCAGATCAACTCACTGAAGAGCAAATTGCAAGTAAGGTGTTTTAATCTGTTGATAAGACTTGCTTTTGATTTTTTCACACAATTTAATCGATGAAGATGTTATCCATGATTGCCATGGGAACGCGTTGGTAGCATGTACGTTGTCATTGTTCCCTAAAACCGGTCAGTCTGTATTTGCGAGAGAAAGAGAAAGAGAAAGAGAAAAAGAAGAAAAGAGGGGAGAGAGAGTAAGCATTTCTTTCTCAAATCTGTGTATCATTTGTTATCAAACTATTGGTTTTAATCGTAATATTTCATCATATATTTTTTTCTTTAATTTAATATAAATTCAACCCATGTACCATATTTTATCATGGTCGTATCCTCACTTCTGCTAAAGATAGGAAGAAAACAGACGTTAGAAAAGTGAAAAAATATTTTTGTTGACTAATTTGATATATGAGCATTGCCTTAAACAGTGATAAACATTACCATATCGTTTTAGATATCGTTCTTTATTAAAAAGAGATTTTATTTGCTGATATGTAATTTCTCCATTGTCACAACAAATGGCGACACATTTAGAGTATACATCCCCTTTGGGCAGGATTGGTCCAATAGCGATATCCTGCTATTTCGGGTTGTAGTGAAAATCGACGTTTGTCCTTACTATTTGGTATACAATGACATTATCGGTGGCACTTAAAGCTTCGGCATATATACTTCGTGAGAGAGATGAAAATTACCAAATGCATGTCCCCACAAATCCTCTGAGTTAAACAAAAATGAAGACTTCTTGAAACGGCGAATACGATATCTCAGATTAGAGAATTTCTAAAAAGATCATCACATTCGATAATGATGTATTTTTGTTTTGTTTTGATATGGAAATCTACATACAGTTGACTAATACATGTATTTAGTCAGTATGGAACATTTCTCGATGACTATTCTATTTCCTTGTTTACTTTCATTATATAGTTTATATCGTATATATGTAATATAGCATAGTATCAAAAGTTCTTCCCAAAGACAGGGAACCAGGCTCGACTAGTACTTGTGCTAACTTGTGGTACCCCCTTTAACAATAGAAGTGTACACATAATCTTTTCTTTCATTTGTATATAACATACTTCGTAAAACGATGGTTATCTTATTCATGTGTAATGTTATTTATCTTGTGTTATATTGTTATATTTTATGTAATTATGATTGACTATGTTCTTGTTGTGTTGTTAATAAAAACTCAAACTCAAACTCAAACTCTTATCTTCTTCTGGCACTTATGATCTTCGTTGTTTCATTTTTACCATCTCTGTAGAATTCAAAAGGGCTTTCTCCCTTTTTGACAAGGACGGTGATGGCACCATCACAACCAAGGAGTTGGGTACTGTGATGAGATCACTTCGTCAGAACCCTGCTGAGATTCAAGACATGATCAATGAAGTGGATGCTGATGGTAAGTTCACAATGGAAAAATAGAGATATATTTTTGTATTCTTTTAAGAAGGCAGTTAAAAATATGTTATTGTCTAAGTATTGATCCTGTCGTGTGTAATTTTACTGTATTCATGTTCGTGTGTACATTGACTGTATATTCAACAATGATGTGTAATCGTCCATGACCTAGCATCGTTGATCCATTCATGAATGAACCTGCATTCAATCAGCAGATGTATGAGATTTATTGTATTATTACCAATGCTCCTTCTCTCCCCTTTACTTTTCTTCTCTGCAAGTCACACTCTTTTGTATTTGTATTGTTGTATCTAAGTTGAGGGCTGCGGGCACGTCAAGCTACTTTGCTTATTTCTGTAGCCCTCCTGCATCTAATGTATGTTAATTATGCATTCAATATATTTGTTTAATTTCGTTTATTATCTGTATAAAATTATATACACTTAAAATATTGTATCAAACCATATTATGTTCATGAAAATGTATGATGAAAAAAGAAAAAAGATGCAGAAACCAATCAAATCAAATCAAATCAAATCAAATATAGTACTTTTACATTACTATATATATCCTTTATTATTTGATGTGCTCGTCTCCCCCGTCATATCATTCATCACGAATATCCAAGGGGGGGGGGGTTCTTCTACCAAAATGTTTTACGGTTTGGAAAAACGTCCGTCTAAAAGACACGTAATAGTACTGGCTCGAATGTAGCGGCCATATTCGAGTTCAAACTATAACAACTAAACAACTAATAATTCAACTTCCTAAAAGGTAATTAATATGTAGACAAATCCTGACTGCCATTGGGTACTGTACGTTAGTCTCTCCTAGCTTGATACATTCCATAATCAAGGCGCATGGCAAATCAACCGCCCTAAAGTATTCTCTTCCCGATTTGACCTCGGAGCAGGATAAAAATGGGATATTTTTTTCTTTCACCATTAGCAGGTGTATTATTAAAACAAAATAATCAAACTCACATACATTTTTGTTCAACATCACCACTAAAATACATTACACGTACACGTATATCAATTCAGGTAAATTATACATTTTAAGTTTTCGTTATTTTAATAGAGCTGCGTTGATGTCCAAACGTCTCTTAGCTTTTTTTAAGAAAAATATACCACAATTTTTTCCCTTCATCTTTCCTCTTTTCGTTTCTCAAAATTATCATTTCAAATAAGCTCCAAAAGACAATTGTAACAATATCATCAATTTTTTTTCTTGCAAATAGGTTTTAACTAAATACCAATATTAAAATCAATATCTACATTATAGACATGTGTTATCATTTCCATTAATTTATCAAAGAAGGGAATGTTCATTTCACGTTAAAAAAAAACATGACAAAATTCTTCTATACAGTTTCACGTTTCATTATACACCATCGGTCATATAGTTGGAATATTTTTTTTTTACCCCAGTTTATGGAATTATTTTGACAATGATTTATTCCTAATAGATCTAGATTTTATTGAATAATAATTTGCCAGTGTTTGTTTTGCGTGACTGCTAAAGCATGTGTATGCTACTATGCTTATCAACTAGGGGACCTACGCCCTTAAGTCATAAATGACAGTAATGAGGATTAATGCCCCACAAAAGGGCACTAATATGGCACATCGACACGGTTTTGATCATGGGGCCTCACAGTTACGAGGCCATTGCTTTGCCGCTGAACCATGACTGTACGCAGCGATGGCTAGGGAAGGGGGCAGTTCCCACAAATAAAAAAGAAAAAAAGAAAATGCAATTCCCCCGGTCCCCAACATAAAAAAATCCTCTGTACGGCCATGCATTATGGCTCAAGGCATGGGCACACAGAAGATTTTGAGATTGAGTCGATTGTCTTAAAATTAAATTGTTTCAATTTATTTTTCCTTTAAATTCATTAACTCCTAATCGTTGTGTGTTTGACATGATCTTATTAACAAAATTTCCATTCAATGCATTGACAAGCCTAAACTCCGTTGTCAAACCATCCCCTCCCGGAGTTTAATTTTTAGGCATCTTAAATGCCACTTTTCGAGATTCGGTACTAGTTAAAAAAAAACTTCGCACAAATCTCTAGAATAAAAATGAGATATGTTGTATGAAAATATGGAATAAGTGAGTGATTTTATTTTGTTTTCGATCGGCTAGGGAACGGAATCATCGATTTTCCCGAATTCTTGACGAAGGTTAGGAAGATGAAGGAAACACAAAGCGAAGCAGAAAAGAGAGAAGCTTTCAGAGTCTTCGACAAGGATGGCAACGGTTTCATCAGGTAACATATTTATCTTTTGGAGGGGAGATGGGATCAGGGATGCTTCCAGAGCTTTCAATGAAAATAAAAACGAAAAAAAAAACGAAGAAAAAAAACCAACAAACAAAAATGATATCCTGTGACGTAGAGAGTGTGGACGAAGTGTGTAGATAAAGATGGAATGAGTGAGTCAAATTCACTCTGTGGCCACTCATACACAGTGTGATTCCGTGATGTGGTCACAGTCAATTACACCATTTTGGAGCAGTGCATAAGTAATTTTCACTCATTGAGTCAAATCTGAGAAAGTGTATAAAATCTCTCGAATATAATGAACATAATATGATTGCACACGAAGCGTCATGGGCTGGGTCTCATGAAACCGTCATAAGCACAAGTTCAGCGACCTCCCGTTGAAATTTGTGTATTAAGTTTAACAGGCGTTTCAATGGGATGTCGCTGAACTTGTACTAATAGGGACTTTTAGATTCGCACGAAGACAATAGGTCTATGCTACGATCGACGTCCTTTTAAAGCACTGCCTTGAATGGAAGTACCACGTATCAGTCCACACAAATCTAAAAGTCCCTAATGACGGTTTCGTGAGACGCAGCCATGGTGTAGACGTACTACTGCGTTAGCGTCTTGTGCAGTCTTGACACACCGAGAAATGGTGATATCGTACAAAAAGGGAGATTAAAAACGAAAACATGCCTTCTCAGACTTGATTAGCGTAGGTTAGAACGTAATCAGAATGATGCCTCGTATGCAGAGCCTAACACTGTCAGTTTCACTTGATCTTCGGATGATTTACTTTAACGATCGCGACTCATGATATCATTTCTTTCTCAGAACGTACACACTTAAGGCACATTATTAAAGCAGAACACAATAACAATTTTTTACAAGTTTATTAAAGCAACACTTGTTGATTCAAGGTCTTTTGGAGAAGGAGAGTGGCATTGCACGATGGAATGTTGAAATGGCTTCACTCAGATTTGTCAGTGCTCTTTTCTTTTCCCCCATTTTACCGCCACAGTTTTGCTGAGTTGCGTCACGTGATGACGCATCTTGGAGAAAAGCTGACAGACGATGAGGTCCATGAAATGATCAGGGAAGCAGATATTGATGGTGATGGTCAAATCAACTATGAAGGTGAGTGTTATCATAAATAACTTCGACATAAATGGATATCTTGTAGTCTCAACACTTCCCATGTTTGATGAGCACAAGTAATTGCAAAATGTAAATAACATGTCGTCTGCAACAAGTATAACTGTGTTACGACACAATCTACACACAGAAGGGAGTCGACGTGGGGCAACAAAACAAGAAGGTTTGTTGTTTAATGGTTTTTGATAATAGGATCATTCTATTCGTTATGATTCATAATGATGTTGCTGATGTTCATTGTATTTCAAGAAATGCCAGAAACAATTTCCCTATAAACACGACTAATTTAACATCGCAATATGACCATTGTCACGTGCTTGTTTTACTTCTTAATCATCCAGAATTCAAGATTATGTTGAACTGGGTATGAAGTACCCGATGATGGAGGCGAAGAAGAGGAAAATTCCCCCTTCACTACAACATCTAGAATGACCGTGCAGAAAATATTACGCATCCGTTGGAAAATTACAACTCGGACAACTTTACCACCCGGATGGGTTACTCCCGTAGGACAAATACCCATTTGAACAAAACTTAGTGTTACCCAGACGATGGTTTCCGAAGGATAACTTCCAATCAGAACACTCCGGACAATTCCTCATGTAGCATGTGTAGAACAACAACCCAGTTGAATAACTATCACCCCGACAAGTGATCCTAGGACAGCTCCTCATCTTGGAGTTGTCCTACCCAGACAATTATTTGCCTATCAAGGACAACTACCCGTATATTTTACTGTTGCCCATAAAGTTGGAATATATTTGTTACCTCTTTTCATGTAATGATTGTGATGTTTTTTTCCTTGATAGATTTATATCTTCTCAGAACCTCATTGATAAATCTAACGAGTTATAGAGATTGATCTTTAAACTTCTGAAAAGATATAAACGTTACTTGTCAAGAATTAACAATATTATCTCAATCATTACATGAAAAGAGGTGAGAAAAAAATACCCCAACTTCGAGGGCAAAATTGTATGATAAGAATTGTCGCTTAGAAAGATTACTTCCCTTTAAAAAAGAAATTTAAATAAATATTTTTTATCATCAAAATCATTGCTACAGCATAACTTCAAACTGATTTGTTCATATTTGATCATAATCACTGTGAATTATTCAAGCCATTTATTTCTCCAGATTAGGATGTGGAGTCTATACAGAAATCGCACAAAAGTTCCATTGACATTTCAGAAAGTGACTATAGAGGCGGTATTAAATAAAATGTAACTCATGGTTTACGATTCCGCTGGTAGTAGATAATGCAATATTCCTATACAAATATTCTAGCCCATGGAAACTAATGCAATGACAATGAGTAAATTCAGTGACCAAATGGATTTGTGTTATTGATGCATTTAATATGATGTCTTTCACAACAATTCTTTCAGAAGCGTTTTTTTCGAAAATTAACAATAAAAGCAAATAAAAGGTGTATAACAGGATAGGGGTAGACCTTGAATTGATACTGTAGTAGGTTATGATTATGATGATGATTGTACTGGTGTTGATGATGTGGAACACATTGATGGGGTGATTTTGATGATACTGGTAGTAATGGTGATGATGATGATGATGATGATACTGGTAGTGATGATGATGATGATGATTATAGTGATGATGATGATGATGATGATACTGGTAGTGATGATGATGATGATGAAAGTGATGATGATGATAGTGAAGATGATGATGATTATAGTGATGATGATGATTATAGTGATGATGATGATGACGATGACGATGATGATGATGATTATAGTGATGGTGATGATGATGATGATGATGATACTGGTAGTGATGATGATGATGATGATGATGATGATACTGGTAGTGATGATGATGATGATGATGATACTGGTAGTGATGATGATGATGATGATGATGATTATTATAGTGATGATGATGATGAAGATGATACTGGTAGTGATGATGATGATGAAAGTGATGATGATGATGATAGTGAGGATGATGATGATTATAGTGATGATCATGATGACGATGATGATGATACTGGTAGTGATGATGATGATGATGGTTATGATGATGATGATGATGATTACGATGAAGATGATGATGATGATGGTGATAATGATGATGATAATGGTGATGATGTTGAAAACATTGATGATGATGATCATGATGACAGTGGTAGTGAAGATGGAATTGGCGGCAATGACGAATATGATTGTCTGACAAGTAAAAAAAAAAAAAGTTACTGACGACCATTAAGAGGGCCATAGAGTCAGCCGCCATAGTAACCACTTATTGTAATCCACATACTCATCGTTGAAATACCTCGTCAGAGGTGACTACAATATCGAGTTGTTCTCGGAGAAAAGCTGCCCATGCTTTTGAAACATTTGTGAATTTAGAGGTCTATGAGGAAAATGGCAAATAGCACGAAATACAATTTTTTCTTTCTTGTATGGTTGTTGTTGGGGGGGGGGGGGGGAGAAGTATTTGAACCTTGTCAGTCATATATACAGGAGAGCCCGCCATCATTGTTTGCGTGTGACGTTGGACATTCGAATAACAATGAAAGAGATCAGCGTGAGCGGACATAAAATAGTCATATAAGAGTATACAAATGAAGGTTAGCTTAGAGGTTGAGGTAATTTCAATGGATTCGATTTTTTTTTTTAGTACAATAATTTGAAAATTTCTAGAGACTGAGCATTTTGAAAATTATTGGGTAATAGATTCCATACTTTAGCACCGGCAGATTTTTAGAGACTGACAATAAAGTTGAATGTTTGGTTTAGACGGCACAACATTAAGGGAATTTGCATTACGCGTATTCAGTCCATG
Organism: Strongylocentrotus droebachiensis; assembly: GCA_035222895.1. Lineage (NCBI taxonomy): Eukaryota > Metazoa > Echinodermata > Echinoidea > Camarodonta > Strongylocentrotidae > Strongylocentrotus > Strongylocentrotus droebachiensis. The sequence continues at coordinate 54,094 of JAVYIG010005182.1, forward strand.
TCTATCGAAATACATTTCAATATCATTGCATAAACGGGATGGGGCTATACCGTGAACACATTGGTACATCAGTGTAGATAGAGAGTAATCACGTCGATCCTCAATTATTTTCCACGATAGATTTTTCATCAGGTCAAGACCAGGAGTATCAATATAATCATAATTACCGGTTACGTGACGAGCTGCCCTTTTTGTAGTCTCAATAGGGGTAACTTCAATTTATTAGGACAGTTACCCCAAACTGAGACACCGTAATCAAGACAACGTTGAATACATGGGTGTCGATCCCGGGGGGATGGGGGGATATATCCCCCCCCCCCCAATATTTCAGGTGGGGGGGATGGCCTGTACAATCATCCCCCCCCCCCAATAATTCACCATCAAAAAAAAAAAATGAGAACCCGATGAGAGTAGTTAATGGTTATTACTCGCCAGATGACCATCATGATGTGATGAGATCATCGTGATGAGATCGGAGACAAGGAGAAATATCAATTAATAATATTAATTAATATGACTTATAAGATAGTTCACTAGTTGTTATGTTGTTTCCGTTCACCCTTTTTAAAATTCACGTCATTGTATCTTTATTTGTTTGTTTTTCACTCATTTTATTTCCTGATATTTCCTAAAACATTTTTCATTTTTGGAGAAAGATTATTAGGTCACAACTTATTTTTGCTTGATTGAAATGCTGATGTAGACCTATGTCACTGGCGTACTGGTGGGGGGGGGGAGCTTGGGGGCGCTAGCCCCCCCCCCCCCCCCCCCCCAAAAAAAAAAAAAAAAAAAATAACATCCAACCATGACTAATTTTCAATTTCATACAAGTGATTTATAAATGTTTGTGATATCACATGATTTTCAACAAAATTCGCATTTCTCCATTTCTGTTTCAAACTGACACATTCCCAAATAGTCAGGAAGAGCATATATTTTGTACAGTCACTAATGGGCCTAATTAGTGGCAGTTAACACTAACAGTAGTATACAATTCCTTTCTAGAAGCTATTGCGACAAGCACTGCCGGCAGATAACATGCTACCCACCACTAGGGCTGTGCATGCAAAAATTTGCTTCTCTAATAATACGTACATCATGTGGGGAAACTGAATTCAGACAACGATTAATATAGAGAACAGTACAACGAATCGTTTTCTTTCTCTAATAATTAAGTGAAACGGCAAAGATTTCGCGCTACGCGCGGGATGGGCGAAAATGAATACAGACAAGGATTAAGAGTAATAATTAATTAAAACGTCAAAGCTTCCGCGCTTCGTGCGGAAGGGGGAAACTGAATTCAGACAAGTCGAGAGAGAATGGTACATCGAATAATCTTCTATTTTTAATAATCTAATGAAACGTCAGAGCTTCCGCGCTACGCGCGGAGGAAGAAAAACATGATTCAAACATTAAGGATTAAGAGTCGAGAATGGTACATGAAATCGTCTTCTTTCTTTAATAATCTAATGAAACGTCAGAGCTTCCGCGCTACGCGCGGAGGGAGGGGAACTTGACTCAAACAAGGATTAAGAGTCGAGAACGGTCCAACGAATCGTCTTCTTTTTCTAATAGTTTAATGAAACGTCAAAGCATCCGCGCTTAGCGCTGGATGGGTGGGGGGAATTGCGCTCAGACAGGGACACGATACAACGAATCGTCTTTTTTCTCTAATAATTTAATGAAACGTCAAAGCTTCCGCGCTTCACGCAGAAGGGGGAAAATTGATTCAAACAAGGATTAAGAGTCGAGAGTGGTACATCGATTCGTCTTCTTTCTTTAATGATTAAATGATACGTCAGAGCTTCCGCGCTACGGGCGGAGGAAGGGGAACTTGATTCAAACAAGGATTAAGAGTCGAGAACGGTCCAACGAATCGTCTTCTTTCTCTTATAATTTAATGAAACGTCAAAGCTTCCGCGCTTCGCGGGGGAGGGGGGAAACTCCCCCCTCCCTGCACCCAACCCCCTAAAGAGCGCGCTTTGTAAGTGATTCCCACGCCTTGCGTGCTCACTACCGCCCCCCTAAAATGAAATCCTGGCTACGCGCTTTGGGAGGGGGTGCAATCTGCCACACGCTTCTACCTCTTGGTTGCTTTGATCCATTGCCGAAAATATTATGGCACCTATCACCCCCCCCCCCCCCCCCCCCCAACCACGGACACAAATCGACACCCTTGGAGGTAAGAGTCTGAGAGAGGAGGAGTGGGAATAAAAGAGAGAAGGGGTCGTTGGGTGGAATCGTCTCGTCGAGGGAGCAGAAAAGACACGGGTAAATATGTTACTGTGTCGGGTCAGCTGTGTCGGTATTCTTGCTCGATCCTCGTGTACTATTAATGCAGAAGTTTGAAGTCGGTGAGATGTATATTGTCGGTCGGCCGACAAGTTTTTTTCCCTACGAACTGTGACTTCTTATCCGCTGTGACGACTTCGAGAGTGACTACAACTACAATACTTGTATTTTCTCGAAGTTTCGCTTTCCTATATATCAGCTAAAGAAATCAGAGTTTTAAAATTTTCGGGGAAACTAAATTCAAACAAGGTTTAAGAGTCAACAACGGTACGACGAATCGTCTTCCTTTATTTATATTGTGATGAAACGCCAAAAATTCCGCACTTCGCGCGAGAGGGGGAAACTAATTCAGAAAAATAAAGCTTATTTAGAGTCGAAAATGGTACAACGAATCGTGTTCTTTCTCTAATAATTTAAGGAAACGTCAAAGCTTTCGCGCGAGAGGGGGAAACTGAATTCAGATGAATAGGGCTTAATAAGATTCGAAAACGGTACGAGGAATCGTTTTCCTTTCTCTATATTGTGATGAAACGCCAAAAATTGAGCGCTTCGCGCGGAAGGGGAAAACTTCATTTAGACGAGTCGAGAACGGTACGACGAATCGTCTTCTTTCTCTAATAATTTAAGGAAATGTCAAAGCTTCCGCGCTTCGCGCCTTTCAGTTGGTGACCATGTTCGCGTACAGAACCAGACGGGACCACACCCCCTTAAATGGGACAAGACTGGAATCGTGGTCGAGGTTCGCCAGTTCGACCAATACGTGATCCGCGTCGACGGCTCCGGGAGAGTTACACTACGGAACAGGAAGTTCCTGAGACAGTATGTTCCAGTGTACCCACGCCCCCCTCCCTTGGTGATGGACGGTGACTTTGGCACAACTCGTCCGAGTACTCGACAGCCCGTCCTGCGGCCAGACGTAGGGGCCCTGCCGCGTCCTACTGAACAGCCTGGGGATCCCGCTTCAGGCCCTGAAAGAAACAGCCCTATCCCTGGTGCCACCACTGGCATGCCCTGACACCCCTGCCACCAGCCAGTCGGGACCTGTCATGCCCGCTGCCCGGGCAGCTCCTACGACCCCTGCCGCTTCTGGGACGTCCAATGGCCCGCCCCGTCGTTCTCTTCGCCCATCTCTGGTTGTTCCTGTCCCTTCTGTCGACACGCTGTTGCCGTCGCTCACACCCGTCGGACGGGCCAGTGCTCCTCCTAGGCGATCTACCCGTTGCCCAGCCAAACCTGTTTGGCACTCAGACTATGACATGTGACATTGACACTCGAACAGTTTGCCTTATGTCTTTAATTCTTTAACTGATATTTGGCTATTGCATTTCTTGTTTTGCTAGTTTTTGATGACATTTCGTCATGCGTTAGGTTTCGTTTTAGCCTGGTCCGCGTTCACGTTTCTTGTTCTTACATGTTACTTGTCGTTGATCATTGGGTCGTATTTTAAGTCTTTGTCGCACCGTTAGCCTTTCGTTTCTTTTTGCACCAAAGACTTGGGGGAGATAGAGGATTATGTTATAGTTTGATGTTAATTAAGGGTATCTTCTTTTATCTTATTTAATTACAGACCGTGATCATTGTTGAAGTCTACTGATATCGACTGACACAAATAGCCAGATCTTATTTACTTATTCAGACTAAGTCATCAGTATGTCTTAATATTTACATTGACCATGAACTCATTGAGCAAGTCCACTCATGTAAACCTGAAATGAAATGTATTGGGGATCTCCCAATTTCGCGCCCCAGTAAAGTCTTAGTGTACGGAAGAACAGTCCACGGGCTGAGGTAGGCCTCCGTGCTTGAATAAATAAATGAAAAGAAAATAAATGAAATGAAACAATTATAAGTCAGTTGCATACAAGATTTATTGCCTTGGAAAATTGGGGAAATTCTTAGGCATGACACTGTTGAATACTATATAAAAATCTACTATTCAACATTGTCTTGATTACGGTGTCTCAGTTTGGGGTAACTGTCCTAATAAATTGAAGTTCCCCCTTTTGAGTCTACAAAAAGGGCAGCTCGTCACGTAACCGAGACCCGACGCCCGAACGGGCCTGACACCCGCTCTGGGTAAGGTGCCCCGATCAGGAGGACCTCGGCGTCGTGGACTCGCGCGCCCGAAGCCGCCTCACGCCACAGGTCCCAGAGCCTAAGGGCCGCTGGGCCCGGGGGCTCGTCGCGACGCCGAAACGCCGCGGCAGGTACCGCCCGGATGGCTCTCCCCAAGTTCACGGTTCGAGTTGTGCACGGGTGTCTGTCGGACCCCGCCAAAAACTTCTGGCCAATGAGCGTGGATGGGCAATTATTGACAATGACAACGACGAGATCCGCCCCGATGTTCATCTCTCTTTTGATGGCGTTCATTTGAATAGAAACGGGGTCACTATGTTTGCGCAGAATATAATACGACATCTTCGGCCAGATACTTATCGCAGTCCACAGCATTCTTTTCAGAATCGTCAAACAACCAATCACCGGTGGAAACCGAGAGGAGCAGTGTTTCCACGCGACTGGATGGACGACTTGGAGACTCGGAGAGGATACCCCTACACGGATCAATTCTATTAACCACGAATACTGCAGATGAAAATGATGCATACACTGTTAAAACAAGTATTAAAAAACTGCGGGTTAAAAAATTGTTGATTAAAAAACGCTCAACGTTGGTTAAAAATGTAGTGTTGATTAAAATTTACTTTTAATCTTGCGTTGGTTAAAAACAGTGTTGATCAAAATTATTCCTTTTAACCTATGTTGGTTAAGTCTAAGTCGTTGGCAAAAATTGTAACCCAGCATGGATTAAAAACAAAATTCCGACAGTAATGAAAGCCCCCTTCCGGTTAAAGTTTAATCAATGTTGATTAAAGTACTGGTCACGTGACCCAACGGAACGATAAGATCGAAGCGCGTAGCTAGCGATCGCTCGACATACAAATAAAGTACATGCAAAGTACATGCAGTTTACGCGTGCGACAAAATTAACAATGGAGGTTGTCGCGAGGACCTGAGAAATGGGGGTTTGGACGGTCTTATCTCAGTGTTTTCAGGTAAGAAATTATTTTAATATTATCATCATCAATTCTAAGATTGTAAGGAAGAAGTGAAATAAGGTTCTTGCTCAAATCAAAAACGATTTGTGTCCCCTAGGCTGTACGTAGCTCAACCAATAAGTATCATTTTTCTTGCACCGTGCACCTGGCTAACGTAAGCACACACACACTCATCAGTCTGCAAGAATCTTCAACCGTGAAGGAGGCAGACCCAATTAAAGAAGGAGAAGTGTAGGCCTATTACGGATCACCTACCCAAATTGCATGCATGAATAATAATCTTATTTTTTAAATCTATTTGTATCTAATTGTTTGAAACAATTAAATATAAAATAAGATGTCATCATGAAGTGAAACGTCTTCATGCATGCAATTTGGGTAGGTCATCCGTTGCACTTACTGGCTGAGCTACAACCTACGGGCCGGGACACAAAGGACACAAAGCGTTTTTAATTTGAGCAAGAACCTTATTTCACTTCTTCCTTCCAATCTTAGCATTGATGATAATCATATTAAACCATTTCTTACCTGCAAACACGAGGATAAGACCTCCAAACCCCCGTAAGTTTAACCAACAGTGGTTATAACTGTAACCAACAACCCACTAAAGTTTAACCAACATCGTGTGAATCAAAAAATAATTAACCTACAATGGTTACAATTTTAACCAACGACCCATGTAAGTTTAACCAACAACATGTGAATCAGCCCCGAACAAAGCATAAATAAACAACAAAAGATTAAAGTTTTAATCAACAAATGGTTAAAGTTTAATCAACACCATTTTAACCAACATTGAGCAAAATTTTTTAACCAATAATTGATTAAAATTTTTAATCAACCACAGGTTAAATTTTAATCAACAGGCTGTTGGTTAAAGTTTAACCAACGATTGTGTGATTCACCTGGTAATCCGTGGTTGATTAAAATTTTAACCAACTTGATTAAAAATTGTAATACTTGTTCTAACAGTGTACTATAGTCTGGAAAACGGATATATCAAGCCATTTAGTGGAAATGGTCTAAAAATTTGCCATGTAAATATCAATTCGTTACCAGCCAAGATAGATGATCTAAAATATACTCTAAAATATAATCCATTCGATATTATAGCTATAACAGAAACTCACTGTGATGAGACCATACCAGACTCCGAACTATTAATAGAGGACTACAACATTATTCGTAAAGACAGAACGAGACACGGTGGAGGTGTAGCCCTTTATATACGAAGAGACATTAACTATACACGGCTGGACTATGTAAATGAACTGGAAGCCATATGTGTAAAGGTCAAAGTATCTCGTAACGAAACTCTTCTGATTTGTGTATTATATAGACCACCAAATGTTCCAGTAGAGTATTTCGACCAAATCTCTTGTATGATGGAAAGGGCGATTAGCGACGATGTAGAAATGATTTTACTGGGAGACTTTAATTGTGATTTATGTCAGGATAGGTTAAATTCAGATGCAAAACATTTGTCATCTTTGATGACTGGTTTCTTATGCACACAATTAGTTAATGTTCCTACCCGAGTCACTATGTCATCAAAATCGATAATCGATCATATTTATTCTACCAACCCAGACAAACATATTGTCACTGGTGTATATAAAACCTTCTTTAGCGATCATTTCTTAACTTTTACAATTTATGGTGAAAGTTGCCACAAACCCTTGGAAAACTTAATAAGCTGGCGGGATTTCTCCAAATTTGATTATGAAGGATTTGTAGTTTCAATGGCACAAAAGCCTTTCAACGACATATTTCAAATTACAGATGTCAATGAAGCGTGGGAGAAATGGTATAACCTAACAATGGAAGTTGTGAACAAATTTGCACCACTTAAAAGTAAACGTATGCGTATAGAATCCTTGTCCATGGGTTTCTGGTGACACCATTCAATTGATGAATACTCGTGATCACTTTCATAAGAAAGCTCTACAAACCAAAAGTGATTTAATGTGGAATAGATACAAACATTACAGAAATTTAGTCAATAGGATGGTTAATCAACAAAAGAAGGCATATATTGACTCTCTTCTTCAAGAGAATAAGGGTAATCCTGGTGCCCTATGGAGTTTAACAAATGCAAACGTGTCTGAAAAGATAACGTTACAAGTCTCGGGAAATGAAATAACTGATTCAGGAGAAGTAGCAAATATTTTCAGTAATTATTTTAGTAGTGCTGTGAAAAGTTAAACAGACAATTTCGGAGCATCAGGTGATGAAGTAATAACCACAAAATGCAGTACAGCCGAAGATAATCTGTCGGAACCCACAGAATTGTTTGATCTGCCAGTCATTGATATCGAGTACGTAGAGAAAGAAATTAAGGGTTTCCCGATAACCAAGGCTACAGGGAATGATGGACTAAGTGTCAAGATTTTGAAACATGTTTGTAACATTAACATTGTCATAGATACTCTGACGTATTTATACAATCTGTCACTGACAACGGGTGTAGTTCCTGCTGCATGGAAAATAGCAAGAATACAACCCATCTTTAAGAGTGGAGATAAATTTCAAGTATGTAATTATAGGCCGATAGCCATTCTCCCTGTCTTATCCAAAATAATAGAAAAGGCAGTGAATAAGAATCTCCTTGAATATCTGTCAGAAAAACGACTACTTAACCCCAAACAGTTCGGTTTTCGACCTAATCATTCATGTGAGACCGCCCTAATCTGTATGGTCGATGAATTGGCAATGAATGTTGATAAAGGGTACGTGAATGGATTAGCACTTATAGACTTACGCAAAGCGTTCGACATGGTAGATCACCGTATTCTCATAAGTAAATTAGCTAAATACGGTTGTTCTGATAAATGTCTCACTTGGTTTAAGTCCTATCTTAATGACAGAAAACAATATGTTTCAATGCAAAATAAAAAGTCAAACATCATGAATGTCAACACAGGAGTGGCTCAGGGTTCAATCCTTGGGCCCCTCCTGTTTACAGTCATGATAAACGATCTTCCCACGCATATAAGTAAAGGGAATGTTTATTATGTACGCGGATGACACGACAATATCCGTTTATGGAAACAGTCCAACAGATATAGAAATCCAACTTAACAATGTAATGCAAGAAGTAAATGAATGGGTTGACAGAAACAAGTTGATCCCCAATCCAGAGAAGACCAAAGTCATGCTAATAGGCTCAAGACAAAAATTACATCGATTTTCAAATCTAAAGTTGCATGTTACATTAAAAGGTAAATCTGTTGAATGTGTTGATGAATCTAGATGTTTAGGTGTAATCATAGACTCTAGCCTTGACTTTAAGATACATACTGAAAAGGTGTCTTTAAAGGTGAAACAAAAACTAGGTGTAATAAGAAGATTAAAAACATATTTTTCTACTAAACAATTATCTGATATATATTGGGGGTACATTATACCCCATGTTCTTTACTGTTGTAATGTATGGTCGCGCAGAAGTGTCGGGAATTTCAATACATTAAACAAATTACACAAAAGAGCTGCCTACATAGTATCAAATAAGTCATGGGATATACCGTCCCTTGATGTATTACAGTCACTATGCTGGCCAACTCTTGATAAATTGTTCTGGAAAACAATGTGCTGTTTAATGTATAAATGTGTAAATAGAATAACACCCGGAATCGTTCATGACAGATTTATACTCGTCGACGATGTTTCAAAACGAATAACTCGCAACACAGATAAGAAAATGTTGCGATTGCCAAAATGTAAAACAGAATTTTACAGGAAGTCATTCATTTATTCAGGGAGTGAAATTTGGAATGATCTTCCACTTGAACTTAAAAAAGCACAGAGCCTAGCAGTCTTTAAGAGAGCTCTAAAAGAAAATCTCACATGATAAGGTGTTCTTCTGCATAGTTGATTTTTATCATGTTACTTGACTCCATTTTACAATGCTTACAATGTATTATCATTAATTATAAACTGTTGTTCTTTTGTGCAATATTATATTCAGTTAATGTATTCCTATGTTTTTGTTTAACTTATTTTCATAGTTGATTTTATCATTATTTATTATGATTCAGTTTTTGTCATGTTGCTTGACTCCATTACCATACAATGCTTACAATTATCAGTAATGAACAGTTGTTCTTTTGTGTAATATTATATTCAGTTAATGTATTTCTATGTTTTTGTTTAACTTTTTTCATAGTTGATTTTATCATTATCTATTATGATTCAGTTTTGTCATGTTACTTGACTCCATTACCATACAATGCCTACAATTATCATTAATGAACTGTTTTTCTTTTGTGTAATCTTATACTCAGTTAATGTATTCCCATGTTTTTGTTTAACTTATTTTGTAGTTGTTTTTTATTATTATCTAAACCATGCATACATTGTGTTAAATGTTTAATAATCTGATATTGTACAGTTCTAATTGTAATTTATGTAATTGTTTAATGTGCTGTTTTTATAATCAGGGCTCTGTGGAAGACCAGGTTTTTATTTTTTGTATACTGAACAGACTACCCTGAATAAAGAAGTGAAATAAATAAATAAATAAAAAAAAACGGTAATTATGATTATATTGATACTCCTGGTCTTGACCTGATGAAAAATCTATCATGGAAAATAATTGAGGATCGACGTGATTACTCTCTATCTACACTGATGTACCAATGTGTTCACGGTATTGCCCCATCCCGTTTATGCAATGATATTGAAATGTATTTCGATAGACATGGACTGAATACGCGTAATGCAAATTCCCTTAATGTTGTGCCGCCTAAACCAAACATTCAACTTAATTGTCAGTTTTGAAATCTGCCGGTGCTAAAGTATGGAATCTATTACCCAATAACTTTCAAAATGCTCAGTCTCTAGAAATTTTCAAATAATTGTACAAAAAAAAAAAAAAAAAAAATCGAATCCATTGAAATTACCTCAACCTCTAATGCTAGCAGTCCACTGGGCCAGCGCCAGTTGGTGCCAGTTTGCGCCAATGCAATTTACTGTGGCGCCTAGTATCGCCAATAAGGTGCCTAGTGGCGTGTAGTGGCTCAAACTGCCTCCCAACTGGCTCGTGGTGGCCCGTAATGCTAGGAGTCCACTGGGTGCCATATGGCGTGCGCCAAATGCCACCCGGCTTGCTCCAAAATATTGCGCCAGTTTGCGCCAGTTCGCGCCATTACACGGCCATTTGATTCCAAAATTCACCCTGTTGGTGCCATTCGCGCCATTAGACGGCTACTTTGCGCCACTTGGTGATTAGTTTGTGCCAAAGGTCGCCAAATTGGTTTGAACTTGCCGCCGCTTGGCGCTACTTGCCGACTATATAAATACTGGACATCGGCTACCTGGTTCAGACCCTCCTCAGCTGCTGTATGAACAACATCTCTACTAAATATTTACAATTTTGATATGTTTGGGCTTTTGATAATGTTGGAGTGATGATGCTGCTCCATCAGAAGATGATGAGAGATGCTGAGGTGGCATGCACTGCCTATCAACTATGCTGGACAATCCTGAAGAAGAAGAGCCTCCTAAGAAGAAAAAGAAGCACAACTGGTGGTTTAGACCCATGCTCCACCCACAGTTGAGGGCCTAACGTGGACAGTACCACAATTTGATGGAAGAGCTGAGGGAGAATGACAGGAGGAAGTTCAAGAACTACACCAGGGTGTCCCCAGAGATGTTTACACCCCACTTACACCCCACTTGCAGAAGAAGGACACACACTTCAGGAAGGCCATTCCTCCTGGTCTCAAGTTGTCCGTCTTCCTGCGCCATCTCGCCACTGGGGCCACCTATGCCGAGCTGTCTTACAACTTCCGAGTGGGCAAGGAAACCATCCAGAAGTTTGTCCCTGATGTAGCCAGAGCGATAATGGTTGAGTATGCTGCAGAAGTCATCTCCCTCCCCACAACCAATGAAGGCTGGCTTGAGGTTGCAGGTGATTTTGAAGCCAAATGGAATCTTCCTCACTGTCTGGGAGCCTATGATGGAAAGCACATCCGTCTCCAGAAGCCCAACAAATCTGGCAGCCTTTACTTCAACTACAAGCAGTTCTTCTCGGTTGTCCTGATGGCTCTGGTAGATTCAAAGTACCAGTTCCTGTGGATCGATGTGGGTGGGGTTGGCCATCAGTCTGATGCCCAGATCTACAACAACAGTGAACTGAAGGAGTGCATCGAAGCTGGCAATTTAGGCATCCCAGATCCAGCTCCTCTTCCCCATGATGATGAAGAGCACCCTATGCCGTACTTCTTCGTAGGAGACGATGCCTTCGCCACGAGGACGTACATGATGAAGCCCTATGACCGTCGTAACATGGACCAACAGCAGAAGATCTTTAACTACAGGCTGTCCAGGACAAGGCGTGTGGTTGAAAATGCCTTTGGTATTCTGGCTCTGCGGTTCCAGTGCTTCCTTGGCCAGATGAGACAGGAACCAGACACAGTCCGCCTGCTCGTTGAAGCTGCCGTCATGCTGCACAACCTCATCAGGAAGCGCTATCAGGCACTAGACGTCCGCATGTTGGACCAGGATTATGCCCAGCACAACCTCATCCCTGGAGCTTGGAGAACTGCCGCCATCACTGTGAGAAAGTCCTGCGATGCCGCCCTGCTTTTATAGGCGGCAAGTGGCGCCGAATGGCGGTCAACCCGGTGGCATTTGGCGCGAAGTAGTCACCAATCGGGTGCCGTTTGGCTCGCGTAGTGGCGCAAACAAGGTGCCACTTGGCGCCAAGTGGCGCCATGTGGCGCGAAATCTCATTGGCGCAACTTGGCGCGCGCCATTACATTCCAGTGGATTCCAATAGGCGGATTGTTCGCGCCATGTGGTGCCACTTGGCGGACACTTGGCGCTGATTGCTCGATGCAAGTGGCGCGACGAAAATTGCAAACATTTTGAAATTTTCTTGCCGCCACATTCAAATTTGGTGCCGTTACGGGCCACCACGAGCCAGTTGGGAGGCAGTTTGAGCCACTACACGCCACTAGGCACCTTATTGGCGACACTAGGTGCCACATTAAATTGCATTGGCGCAAACTGGCACCAACTGGCGCTGGCCCAGTGGACTCCTAGCATCACAGCACCAAATTTAAATGTGGCGGCAAGAAAATTTCAAAATGTTTGAAATTTTCGTCGCGTCACTTGCATCGAGCAATCAGCGCCAAGTGTCCGCCAAGTGGCACCAAATGGCGCGAACATATCGCCCTTTGGCGCAAACAATCCGCCTATTGGAATCCACTGGAATGTAATGGCGCGCGCCAAGTTGCACCTTGTTTGCGCCACTATACTGTCCACGTTCGGCCCTCAACTGTGGGTGAAGCATGGGTCTAAACCACCAGTTGTGCTTCCTTTTCTTCTTAGGAGGCTCTTCTTCTTCAGGATTGGCCAGCATATAATTTGATAGGCAGTGGCCACCTCAGCATCTCTCATCATCTTCTGACGGAGCAGCATCATCACTCCAACATTATCAAAAGCCTCAGCCATATCAAAATTGTAAATATTTAGTAGAGATGTTGTTCATACAGCAGCTGAGGAGGGTCTAAACCATGTATGTTGTTGTTGTTGTTTGGTAGCCGATGGCCGGTATTTATATAGTCGGCAAGTAGCGCCAAGCGGCGGCAAGTTCAAACCAATTTGGCGACCTTTGGCACAAACTAATCACCAAGTGACGCAAAGTAGCCGCCTATTGGCGCGAATGGCGCCAACAGGGTGAATTTTTTAATCAAATGGCCGTGTAATGGCGCGAACTGGCGCAACATTTTGGAGCAAGCCGGGTGGCATATGGCGCACGCCATTATGGCACCCAGTTTATTCCACTTGGCGACACATGCCGAGCGGACATTAATTCGGCGCCACAGCGAGCCACTACGCCCCAATCACATAATCTTTGGCCCGAACTGGCACCAACTGGCGCTGGCCCAGTGGACTCCTAGCATAAGCTAACCTTCATTTGTATATATGACTATTTTATGTTGACATTGTTATGTGTAGCATTCATTTATTTTTAGAATCATTTTTGTTATTAAAGGCCTTGAATTATTATGCTACCATATTTTGTATTACTATGATGTATTGTGTATTTTACTTTGTTATACTTTGTTATTTTTACTACTTTTTATATGATGTTTTTAATACCAGGTCCAAGATGCAAAACAGATTTACTTTTGATCGTGTGTGCCTGTATAAATATCTATGAATAAATAAATAAATATATAAATAAATCTTTTACTTCGACAAGTGCAATTTTCCTTTCTCATAAGTGCCTTTTTTTGTTCTGAGTGCCCCTTCCCCTTTCTTATAAATGCTCCTTTTTCACCTCTGATAAGTGCTTCACTCCAACTCTCTGTTAGGTTCCTTTTTTAATTCTGTCTTTGTAATAAGCACCCGCCCCCCCCCCACTCAGTGTTATTTAGGGTACGCATATGCGTGTTCCAAGCTACCCCCTCCCCCCCCCCCCTTTCAGCAAAAGTCCGGTGTGTAAAGTCAATACGGGTCGACCTTTTTCTTTTGTTATACGAGCCTTTTTGAACACCCCCCCCCCCCTTTTCAGCAAAAGTCCGGTGTGTAAAGTCAATACGGGTCGACCTTTTTCTTTTGTTACAAAAAGGACATTTTGGTAACACGCATGGTGTCCATCCGTTCTCGGAGTGGGGGGGGGGGGGGGCGGGAATAAGCATTTACGGAATTGGTATCCTAAAAATAAAAAATAAAAAAATAGAAAGTGTTTTCTTTCCTACCTTGTCTCGTAGCAACACCTGTTGAAACTGACACCAGAATTAGTGAGCCACTAAATTATCCGTAGTACCCGTCGAAAGAATATGTAAGACTATACATGTATACAAAGTTATGTCGCTTCTTTGCGGATGAAGTATTTTATTTAAAGGGAGAAGAAACTCATAATCTCAATAAAGTAATAAGGCCTTAGAACCGAGTAGAGAATCGAGCCAAGAAGTAGGACATGAATTATGATGAAGCTGAATTAGCTTTGGTGGGTGTGGAATGTACTTGCCAAAAATAACTGCACATCCCAATACAATAGTGTTTAGAATGTGCTTGCCAGAGAAAGTGTGTGTGGCACTCCGCACTCTAATAATGGTACAGGTGTCAATATAGAAATGGGTGACAATTGAATAAAAGGCCAGAATTCAAGCCATACAATAAAGTCAAGACAATAATATTTACAAATGTAAAGTTCGTTTAAGGTCAAATCACTACAGTAGCGCGCCCTCTGTATTTGTTGTGGAAGGGAAAGTAGCACCAAATCGATGAGGAAATATAGGCCTACGTGTATGTTGACTTGAAAATACGAATATATGGTAATACTGCAGAAACACAGTAGGTTATTCATGAGCACGTATCCAGTATATTGTCTCCGTGTATTTCACAATTTGGCCTTTATCTAAGCTAATGTAAGCAAATTTCTTGACACAATTAGGCATTTATATTCATATTTGGTCATCCATTCTTTTTTTCTCTGGTTTCTTCAAGTAAAAAATGAAATTTTAACGATATTTCTTTGTGAAAAAACGCAGGCTCAATCTTTTCAATGATGTTGGCGGCTTCGAACCTCGGACATCAAAGGTTACAGTACACCTGTAGATTATATTGTGCAACCTTAAAAAACGCCAGCTGCTTGAAATAATTTGTTGCCAGTTGGGGCTCCAGCTCTTAAAAAAATCCTTGGTAAAATCACACATTCATTGTAGAGCGTTATTTAATCTGTTGAAAAACAATAATAGCTTTGGTGGCGCGCCAGAGGCAAAGGCCCTATTTTTATCCCTGATATCCGCCTACACAATACTGCTCTACAAGACAAATCGACGCGCATGTTGCCTTTACAACGCCCCCCCCCCCAAAAAAAAAAAAAAAAAAAAAAAAAATGAAAAATGAAAAATGAAAAATGAAAAATGAAAGATGAAAAATGAAAAAATGAAGAAAAAAAAAAGAATGGAAGAGTTTTAACCTCATTAAAAGATCTTATTTACCAAACTTACTGACCATTTTGTGTCAAGAAAATGAAGATTTGTCTAACTCTGAAGCACTTTTTGTCTAGTACACATACCCCAGATCAGAGAGCGATGTATCCTGTGTGAAACCATCTTAGACAGGGAGATCCCCTGTAATCGAGGACAACGCAACGCGATGTCCGCTCACGCTGATCTCTTTCATTAGGGACTTTTAGAATGAGTGAACGAGAACACGACGAACGCCGACTGATCATGCGTGTCAACGTACTTAACTGCCCATGTTGGCTACAATTAGAAATCTTTTAGATTGCACTCGACGATATGCATGCAGGAAGTAACACAATAAACATCACGGACAAAGAAAGAGGACATTCCTCATTCTACCCTCAACAAAAGAACATCCCTTCGCTGCTAATATGTAAATATGTGTAGAACAGGTGCATGTGACACCTGTTCTACACATTTCAGCATGTAAAGGCGCTTTATAAATGTCAATATGTATGTATGTATTGCATGTACTAGATTTAGGAAAATCAAGGTTGACGCATTCTCGATCGCCGACTGAGACCACGTGACGCAGGCGCAGTGCCTTAAAATGACGTCACACGTTGCAGTCAAAGCTCTTGACGTGCATTTCTAAAAGTCCCTAATGTTATTCGAATGTCCAACGTCACACGCAAACAATGATGGCGGGCTCTCCAGTATATATGACTGGCAAGGTTCAAATACTTCTCCCCCCCCCCCCCCCCAACAACAACAACCATACAAGAACGAAAATTTGTAATCTTGCTATTTGCCATTTTCCTCATAGACCACTAAATTCACAAATGTTTCAAAAGCACGGCAGCTTTTCTCCGAGAACAACTCGATATTGTAGTCACCTCTGACGAGGTATTTCAACGATTTTTTTTGGATTAAAATGTGTGGTTCCTATGGCGGCTGACGCTATGGCCCGCTTAATGGTCGTCAGTAATTTTTTTTTTTTTTACTTGTCAGACAATCATATTAGTCATTGCCGCCAATCCCGTCTTCACTACCACTGTCATCATGATCATCATCACCATTGTGGTCGTCATCATCAATGTTATCAACATCATCACCATTATCATCATCATTATCACCGTCATCATCTTCATCGTAATCATCATCATCATCATCATCATCGTCATAACCATCATCATCATCACTACCAGTATCATCATCATCGTCATCATCATCACTATAACCATCATCATCACCACTATCATCATCATCATCATCACTATAATCATCATCATCATCATCATCATCGTCGTCATCATCACTATAATCATCATCATCACTATAATCATCATCATCATCATCACTTTCATCATCATCATCATCACTACCAGTATCATCATCATCATCATCATCATCACCATCATCATCATCATCATCACTACCAGTATCATCATCATCATCATCACTACCAGTATCAGTATCATCATCATCATCATCATCATCATCATCAACATCACTACCAGTATCATCAACATCACCACATCAATGTGATCCACTTCATCAACACCAGTACAATCATCATCATAACCTACTACAGTATCAATTCAAGGTCTACTCCTATCCTGTTATACACCTTTTATTTGCTTTTATTGTTAATTTTCGAAAAAAACGGTTTTGAAAGAATTGTTGTGAAAGACATCATATTAAATGCATCAATAACACAAATCTATTTGGTCACTGAATTAACTCATTGTCATCGCATTAGTTTCCATGGGCTAGAATATTTTATAGGAATATTGCATTATCTATTACCAGCGGAATCGTAAACAATGAGTTACTTTTAATACCGCCTTTATAGTCACTTTTTGAAATGTCAATGGAACTTAGCGGTTTCTGTAAGGACTCCACATCCTAATCGGGAGAGGAAAATAGGCTTGAATAATTCACAGTGATTATGATCAAATATGAACAAATCAGTTTGAAGTTATGCTGTAGCAATGGTTTTGTTGATAAGAAATATATATATATATTTTTTTTTTTAAGGGAAGTAATTTGTCTACGCTCTAACCGATTGCTGTCTCTTAAATACGGCAACTATTTATATGGGATAATTACTATCAGGCGCGTACGCATGATTACTTTTATACACTTTTGCCCTCGAATTGGAATATTTTTTTCTCACCATTTTTCATGTAATGATTGTGATAATATTGTTAATTATTGACATGTAATGTTTATATCTTTTTCAGAAGTTTAAAGATCAATCTCTATAAACTCGTTAGATTAATCAATGAAGTTCTGGGAAGGTATAAACTTTATCTGTCAAGGAAAAAAAAATACATTATCACATTCATTACGGGTACATGTCAAGAGGTAACAAATATATTCCAACTTTATGAGCAACAGTAAAAAATACGGGTAGTTGTCCTTGATAGGCAAATAATTGTCTGGGTAGGACAACTCCAAGATGAGGAGCTGTCCTATGATCACTTGTCGGGGTGATAGTTATTCAACTGGGTTGTTGTTCTACACATGCTACATGAGGAATTGTCCGGAGTGTTCTGATTGGAAGTTATCCTTCGGGAGCCATCGTTTGGGTAACACTAAGTTTTGTTCAAATGGGTATTTGTCCTACGGGAGTAACCCTGTTGCCCTGTTGGTAAAGTTGTCCGAGTTGTAATTTTCCAACGGATGCGTAATATTGTCTGCACGGTCAATCTGGGTGTTGTAGTCAAGGGGAGAATTGTCCTCTTCTTCGCCTCCATCATCGGGTACTTCACTTGCTGGTCATCATAGACACGAATTCTGGATGATTAAGAAGTAAAACAAGCACGTGACAATGGTCATATTGCGATGTTAAATTAGTCGTGTATATTAGGAAATTGTTTCTGGCATTTCGTGAAATACAATGAACATCAGCAACATCTTTATGAATCATAACGAATAGAATGATCCTATTATCAAAAATCATTAAACAACAAACCTTCCTGTTTTGTTGCCCCACGTCGACTCCCTTCTGTGTGTAGATTGTGTCGTAACACAGTTATACTTGTTGCAGACGACATGTCATTTACATTTTGCAATTACTTGTGCTCATCAAACATGGGAAGTGTTGAGACTACAAGATATCCATTTATGTCGAAGTTATTTATGATAACACTCACCTTCATAGTTGACTTGACCATCACCATCAATATCTGCTTCCCTGATCATTTCATCGACCTCATCGTCTGTCAGCTTTTCTCCAAGATTCGTCATCACGTGACGCAACTCAGCAGCACTGTGGCGGTAAAATGGGGGAAAAGAAAAGAGCACTGACAAATCTGAGTGAAGCCATTTCAGCATTCCATCGTGCAATGCCACTCTCCTTCTCCAAACGACCTTGAATCAACAAGTGTTGCTTTAATAAACTTGTACAAAATTGTAATTGTGTTCTGCTTTAATAATTTGCCTAAAGTGTGTACGTTCTGAGAAAGAAATAGTAAATGCATCATGAATCGCGATCGTTGAAGTAAATCATCCGAAGATCAAGTGAAACTGACAGTGTTATGATACGAGGCATCATTCTGATTACGTTCTAACCTACGCTAATCAAGTCTGAGAAGGCATGTTTTCGTTTTACAATCTCCCTTTTGTACGATATCACCATTTCTCTGTGTGTCAAGACTGCACAAGACGCTAACGCAGTAGTACGTCTACACCATGGCTGCGTCTCACGAAACCGTCATTAGGGACTTTTGGATTCGCACGAAGACAGTAGGTCTATGCTACGATCGACGTCCTTTTAATGCACTGCCTTGAATGGACGTCACACGTATCCGTCCACGCAAATCTAAAAGTCCCTATTAGTACAAGTTCAGCGACATCCCATTGAAACGCCTGCTAATCTTAATACACACATTTCAATGGGAGGTCGCTGAACTTGTGCTTATGACGGTTTCGTGAGACCATGGACCCTATTACTATTTGTAATATGGTCCATGGTGAGACCCAGCCCATGACGCTTCGTGTGCAATCATATTATTATGTTCATTATTATTCTAGAAGTTTTATACACTTTCTCAGCTTTGACTCAATCAGTGAAAATTACTGTATGCACTGCTCCAAAGGGATGTTACACACTGTGACCACATCACGGATTCACACTGTGTATACCACAGATTGGCGACAGAGTGAATTTAGCACACTCCTACCATCTTTATCTATACACTGTGGTCACACTCTCTACGTCACAGGATATCATTTTTGTTTGTTGGTTGTTTTTGTTCGTTTTTATTTTCATTGAAGGCTCTGGAAGCATCCCTGATCCCATCTCCCCTCCAAAAGATAAATATGTTACCTGATGAAACCGTTGCCATCCTTGTCGAAGACTCTGAAAGCTTCTCTGATTTCTTCTTCGCTGTCTGTATCCTTCATCTTCCTAGCCATCATCGTCAAGAACTCGGGAAAATCGATGGTTCCGTTCCCTAGCCGATCGAAAACAAAACAAAATCACTCACTTATTCCATATTTTCATACAACATATCCCATTTTTATTCTAGAGAATTGTGCGAAGTTTTTTTTAACTAGTACCGAATCTCGAAAAGTGGCATTTAAGATGCCTAAAAATTAAACTCCGGGAGGGGATGGTTTGACAACGGAGTTTAGGCTTGTCAATGCATTGAATGAAATTTTTGTAAATAAGATCATTTCAAACACACAACGATTAGGAGTTAATGAATGTAAAGGAAAAATAAATTGAAACAATTTAATTTTAAGACAATCGACTCAATCTCAAAATCTTCTGTGTGCCCATGCCTTGAGCCATAATGCATGGCCGTACAGAGGATTTCTTTATGTTGGGGACCGGGGGGAATTGCATTTTCTTTTTTTCTTTTTTATTTGTGGGATTTGCCCCCTACCCTAGCCCCCGCTGCGTACAGTCATGGTTCAGTGACAAAGCAATGGCCTCGTAACTGTGAGGCCCCATGATCAAAACCGTGTCGATGTGCCATATTAGTGCCCTTTTGTGGGGCAATAATCCTCATTACTGTCATTTATGACTTAAGGGCGTAGATCCCCTAGTTGATAAGCATAGTAGCATACACATGCTTTAGCAGTCACGCAAAAAAACACTGGCAAATTATTATTCAATAAAATCTGAGAATGTATACTATTATCTAGATCTATTAGGAATAAATCGTTGTCAAAATAATTCCATAAATTGGGGTAAAACAAAATATTCCAACTATACAGTGCGTCCCAGAAAAAACGAAACCGAGAAGTATCGATGTTCTATCATAACTTAATCACACCTATAATTAATGAATGATACATATTTGGAAAGCTTAGAGTCTCCTCTTTCATGTGATGCTACTCAGATAATGCATGTTTCACGCATGAGTGATTAAAAGCAATTTGAAGGAAGGAAACCAAAAAGACATTTGGCGGGCGGTATCTGAATTTCGAAGAAAAATTCACATTTCTAGAAAGTTGAGTTTCTGCCCTTTCATATGACACCTCAATCAGGAAAAATGAGTGAGGAATGACAAAGTTCTGTTCGTTTAAAGTAGTGCTTGCATTTCCATAATTTTATTAAACGAATTCGTTTTCACTGGCTGCCTGCCGTATCAATACACGAAATTAACAAAAGACTTAACTCCGTTTCGTTGACAATCAGCCGTAGACGAGAGTCTTCATGCATGGCTGATTATCAACGAAACGGAGTTAAGTCTTTTGTCAAATCTGCTTTTTGCTACGGCAGGCACCCAGTGAAAACGAATTCGTTTGTTAAAATTATGAAAATGTAAGGGCTACTTTAAACAAACAGAACTTTGTTATTCCTGGCTCATTTTTCTTGATTGAGGTATCATTTGAAAGAACGGAAAATGAACTTTCTAGAAATATAATTTTTTCGTTGAAATTCAGATACCGCCCGCCAAATTACTTTTTGGTTTCCTTCCTTCAAATTGCTTTTAATCACTCATGCGTAAAATATGCATCACGTGAGTAGCATCAACTGAAAGAAGAGACTCTAAGCTTTCCAAATATGTATCATTCATTAATTATGGTTGTAATTAAGTTATGATAAAACATCGATACTTCTCGGTTTCGTTTTTTCAGGAACGCACTGTATGACCGACAGTGTATATGAAACGTGAAACTGTATAGTAGAATTTTTTCATGTTTTTTTTTAACGTGAAATGAACATCACCTTCTTTGAAAAATTAATGGAAATGATAACACATGTCTATAATGTAGATATTTATTTTAATATTGGTATTTAGTTAAAAACCTATTTGGAAGAAAAGACATTGTTACAATTGTCTTGTGGAGCTTATTTAAAATGATAATTTTGAAAAACGAAAAGAGGAAAGATGAAGGGAAAAAATTGTGGTATATTTTTCTTGAAAAAAGCTAAGAGACGTTTGGACATCAACGCAGCTCTTTTAAAATAACGAAAACGTAAAATGTATAATTTACCTGACTTGAATTGATAGAAGTGTACGTGTAATGTATTATAGTGGTGATGTTGAACAAAAATGTATGTGAGTTTGATTATTTTGTTTTAATAATACACCTGCTAAGGGTAAAAGAAAAAAATATCCCATTTTTATCCTGCTCCGAGGTCAAATCGGGAAGAGAATACTTTAGGGCGGTTGATTTGCCACGCGCCTTGATTATGGAATTTATCAAGCTAGGAGAGACTAACGTACAGTACCCAAAGGCAGTCAGGATTTGTCTACATATTAATTACCTTTTAGGAAGTTGAATTATTATTTCTTTAGTTGTTATAGTTTGAACTCGAATATGGCCGCGTCATTCGAGCCAGTAATATTACGTGTCTTTTAGACGGACGTTTTTCCAAACCGTAAAACATTTAGGTAGAAGAACACCCCCCCCCCCCCTCCCCCGATATTCGTGATGAATGATATGACGGGGGAAACGAGCACAACAAATAATAAAGGATATATACAGTGCGTCCCAGAAAAAACGAAACCGAGAATTATCGATGTTTTATTATAACCTAATCACAATTATAATTAATAAATGACACATATTTGGAAAGCTTGGATCCTCCTCTTTCATTTGATGCTACTCATATGATGCATATTGCACGCATGAGTTATTAAAAGCAATTTGAAGATAGGAAACCAAAAAGTCATTTGGCGGGCGGTATCTGAATTTTAAAGAGAAAATCACATTTCTAGAAAGTTGGGTTTCTGCCCTTTCATATGACACCTCAATCAGGTAAAATGAGCCAGGAATAACAAAGTTCTGTTTGTTTAAAGTAATACTTGCATTTCCATAATTTGATCAAACAAGTTAGTTTTCACTGGCTGCCTGCCGTAGCAATGAACAGAGTTGACAAAAGAGTTAACTCCGTTTCATTGACGATCAGCCATTCACAAAGAAGACGAAAGACCTGATGCATGGCTGATCTTCAACGAAACGGAGTTAAGTCTTTTATCAACTCTGTTTGAAGCTACGGCAGGTAGCCAGTGAAAACGAACTCGTTTGATCAAATTATGGAAATGCAAGTATAATTTTAAACAAACAGAACTTTGTTATTCCTGGCTCATTTTTCCTGATTGAGGTGTCATATGAAAGGGCAGAAATTGAACTTTCTAGAAATGTGATTTTCTCCTTCAAATTCAGATACCACCCGCCAAATGACTTTTTGGTTTCCTCTCTTCAAATTGCTTTTAATCACATCATACGAGTTGCATCAAATGAAAGAAGAGGATCTAAGCTTTCCAAATATGTGTCATTTATTAATCATACTTGTGATTAAGTTATGAAAAAACGTCAATAGTTTTCGGTTTTTTTTTTCTGGGACGCACTGTTTGTAATGTAAAAGGACTATATTTGATTTGATTTGATTTGATTTGATTTTATTGGTTCCTGCATCTTTTTTCTTTTTTCATCATATATTTTCATGGACATAATATGGTTTGATATAGTGTATATAATTTTATACAGATAATAAACGAAATTAAACAAATATATTGAATGCATAATTAACATACATTAGATGCAGGAGGGCTACAGAAATAAGCAAAGTAGCTTGACGTGCCCGCAGCCCTCAACTTAGATACAACAATAAAAATACAAAAGAGTGTGACTTGCAGAGAAGAAAAGGAAAGGGGAGAGACGGAGCGTTGGTAATAATACAATAAATCTCATACATCTGCTGATTGAATGCAGGTTCATTCATGAATGGATCAACGATGCTAGGTCATGGACGATTACACATCATTGTTGAATATACAGTCATTGTACACACGAACATGAATACAGTAAAATTACACACGACAGGATCAATACTTAGACAATAACATAGTTTTAACTGCCTTCTTAAAAGAATACAAAAATATATCTCTATTTTTCGATTGTGAACTTACCATCAGCATCCACTTCATTGATCATGTCTTGAAGCTCAGCCTCAGTAGGGTTCTGACCAAGTGATCTCATCACAGTACCCAACTCCTTGGTTGTGATGGTGCCATCACCATCCTTGTCAAAAAGGGAGAAAGCCTCTTTGAATTCTACAGAGATGGCAACAAAGAAACAACGAAGATCATAAGTGCCAGAAGAAGATAAAAAGAGTTTGAGTTTGAGATTTATTAACAACAACAATAAGAACATAGTTAAGTAAAACATAATGTATCAGTCATGATTACATACAATATAACAATATAACACAAGATAAATAACATTACACATAACCATCGTTTTACGAAGTATGTTATAATATACAAATGAAAGAATAGATTATGTGTACACTTCTATTGTCTTCCTCAAATGTATAAATTACTATTAAGATTTGGTTATTACAAATGTAACTATGTTTTGTATACATTTTACATTGTATTCGTTGTTATGTATTGTATTTTGTCGGAAATGGAAAAAAAATGAAAGTAAACAAGGAAATAGAATAGTCATCGAGAAATATTCCATACTGACTATATACATGCATTAGTCAACTGTATGTAGATTTCCATATCAAAACAAAACAAAAATACATCATTATCTAATGTGATGATCTTTTTAGAAATTCTCTAATCTGAAATATCGTATTCGCCATTTCAAGAAGTCTTGTGTTTAACTCAGAGTATTTGTGGGGGACATGCATTTGGTAATTTTCATTTCTCTCACGAAGTATATATGCCGAAGCTTTAAGTGCCACCGATAATGTCATTGTACCAAATAGTAAGGACAAATGCCGATTTTCACTACAATCCCAAATAGCAGGATTATTATCGCTATTGGACCAATCCTGCCGAAAGGGGTGTATACTCTAAATGTGTCGCCACTTGTTGTGACAATGGAGAAATTACATATCAGCAAATAAAATCCCTTTTTAATACAGAACGTTCTCTAAAACGATATTATAATGTTTATCACTGTTTAAGGTAATGCTCGTTATATCAAATTGGTCAACAAAAATATTTCTTCACTTTTCTAACGTCTGTTTTCTTCCTATCTTTATAGCAGAAGTGAGGATACGACCATGATGAAAATATGGTACATGGGTTGAATTTATATTAAAATTAGAGAAAAAAATATATGATAAAATATTACGATTAAAACCAATAGTCTGATAACAAATGATACACAAATTTCAGAAAGAAATGCTTACTCTCTCTCTCCCCCCTCTTTTCTTCTTTTTCTCTTTCTCTTTCTCTTTCTCTCGCAAATACAGACTGACCGGTTTTAGGGAACAATGACAACGTACATGCTACCAACGCGTTCCCATGGCAATCATGGATAACATCTTCATCGATTAAATTGTGTGAAAAAATCAAGAGCAAGTCTTATCAACAGATTAAAACACCTTACCTGCAATTTGCTCTTCAGTGAGTTGATCTGCCTGTGGGAAGAAAAAAACCAAACAATGAACAAAATGAGCGTATAGACGATCGATTACTAAATATTATTTTCCTATTTTGTGTCTCCTATTTTAGCATGGACTATACTTGGTAGCTGGAACCAAAATGAAATGCATTTTTTTTTCCGGCTTCCAGTTTAATGATAATTCGTGAACTATGGAAGCGCATGGGTATGAGGAGGGGTGAAGAGAGAGAGAGAGAGAGAGAGAGGGAGAGAGAGAGGCCGGAGAGAGATGGAGGGAGAGAGATAGAGAAAGAGAAAAAGAGAGAGAGGGGGAGGAGACAGACAGGCAGTGAGACAGAGAAATATGGAGACAGACAACAAAGAGAGAGCAAAAAGGGAAATACACATACTCTCTGAATCTAGATAGAGTGAGTGAAAGAGAGAGAGAGAGAGAGAGAGAGGGGGGGTGAGAGAGGGCAGACTGTGTACAATCTGTGGGATGTTTGTGCAGTACACAACGCCTCAGTTCCCCTAAATACTTCCACATAAGACAAATAAATTGCAGAAAAGATGGATTCGCATGGAACAAACTGAAAGTAAAATGGCCTCCAAACGGCAGTACAGTACACACAGAACGCCAATGGGCCATTAAGGTCGCATATCGGTTATTGCATTCTCGCAAAGTATTTGCGTCAAAAGGAGAGCAAATAATACATGACAAAGGAATTTCAATAATGGCCCCATTATACATGTTCGCTTGCTCATATTCATATGCGCTTTATCCTTTTGCTTCTATTTCAGTCTAGTACACAAACCACACATGCCAATATAACTCCCATCCAATGTGCTTGCGCCAGGTAATAAAGTCCATATTTTTTTTTCTTCAACGAGTCCTCTCTTGCCCTGTTGTGAATAGTCGGAGCCACTAACAAGCAATCTATAATCACACATGAAAACAGGTACTCACTATTTAATATATCGTCAGTATATGAGGTCTAGAGAAAATAAAATGGACAGATACCTTTCCAACATAGTCTAGATTATCTTTGAGGAAGTATATAGCCTCAAAATGACTGAATTAATCCCACTCACACAACATGCAAAACCGCGAATTTGTAGTCCTAAATGACAAACAGCACACAATAAAATTATTAATACATGTATTAAACTTGACTTACTGCCATTTTTCTATGGAATGTGAGGTAAGTTTCGCTGAAAGACAGAAAAGGGTGATTGATTTGGCCGCGTCAGTGCTGTCTGACTCCTGTTGGTATAGAGGCGTCGAGAGCTTGTGGCTTGTGAGCAATATTAACGAGCGATCCTGTGCGTCAGATTGCGAGCTGACTCACTCAATAATGTGCGCTCATGCTTTCAAATCCATGCAAATATTGCTATTCACTCTATTCATTCATCAAATATCATCTAAATACGCTGTCATGACCACGCGTGAAAGATGGCATAGTGAACAATACTATCAGCTTCCAAAATCTCAACCGGGGTTTTCCCATGAATATAATTAAAGGAAAATGTTGGGTTCGTTTGTATAGTTGTAATGCGAACTACCGTTATAGCAACAAAACTGTGACAAGGCGTAACATTTTACATTGTACGTCGACTAGTACAGGGCTTTGAGTATGAAATAGGTCTTACGGTAAACAAAATATCTTGTTATAGTATCTCGCAATGTGCATCGTAATCGATATTTATTTCATAATCATTTCAATCAATTCATTCGTTTTAACCATCAGGTTTCATACCATTAATCCAACCGCCATTGTAATCAGCATAATCGTCATTTCATTATTGTTAATAGCATCATCATCGAGGTAAGAATTACTATAATCATCATCATCATCTTCATCATCATCATCATCATCTGATCATCATCACCATCCAGACCTGTCACCATCACCACCAGCATCATCGTCTTTGCCATCACCTTCTTTGTATCATCTATCATCATCACAAGCATCATTTTTAGAACCATAATCATCATTGTCTTTTCATCACCGTAATAATTAACACTATCTCCACTTTCATCACACTGTCATTGTCATCGTCATCATCATCATCATCATCATCATCCTCATCATCATCATTATCATCATCACCATTATCATCGTCGTCGTCATCACTACAAGTATAATCTTGAATCATCTTACAATTATTTTGATACATAATTTATTTAACGCCGACGTGGAATGTGCGAATTAACTATACAATAACATTGGGCAATCACCATTTCATCTTAAATAGAATATTGATTTCAATGAGCTTTCATTTTTTTTTCTTTCAGGAACGTCGCAGTATTATTGACATGCGAACATTATTATGAACAGGCCTGGATCACTGAAGAAAAGGAATAAACCAGGAATGCCGCTTTGAATTGCATAGGTAGAGCTTGAAAATCAAGCTGCAATTTTATTCAATCTGTGAATACAAATGAGACACAAAAGGATCATAAATACATGTACAATCTTTGCACATATAAATGCAGACTGATATATCCAAACATCAACTAAGTTAATGAAAGCTAAATGCCTACATCAAATTAACTGTATCCACTTCAAGCTCGACATATACTATCATTGAATCAACAGATAAACAAATCTAGAAGTTTCTGACAGTGCGGTTTCTATGCTCTGTTTTGAAACTGAAATCAAGTCAAAATACTACTTTAACTTCTTAAAATGTGTAGTGTAACCAGGGGCGTCGCCAAAGGGGGAGTGTGGGGGGGGGGTGCGACACCCCGCCCCCCACCTGTCAGGATATTGTCGGTAAAATTGCGCTGCCGTCGGGAAAAAGAGAAAAGGGGGAGGGAAAAAAGAGAGGGGAAAAAAGAGAGGGAAAGGGAAAGAAAAGAAAAAAAGAAGAGGAAAATAAAAGAAAGAAAGGAAAAGAAAGGAAAGAAAAGAGAAAAAAGAAAAAGAGGGCGGAGAGGAAAGAAAGGAAAAAAAAGAAAAGGAAAAGAGAAGAAACTAGAAATGCAATCGTGTCACAACGATGTGCGTGCAATGACGCCATGTTTCTACGTGTCAAACGAAAGAGCTTCTCTATCTCGGACTATCCAGAGCAATTTGTACGAAGTCTGTAGCTTCTGTGATATTGGAGATAGGTAGGGCGAAAGAAATGCCTCAACAGTGACCTTGATGGGATGGTAGTGACTATGCCTACGAAGTTTGAAAGAAATTGGGATAGGGGAAAGAACCTAGAAAGGGCTCGCAAGCACTGCGTGCAAAAACCAATGGGATTTGGTGTATATGTTCGTCATTGCAATCAAGATCGTTCTGGGGTCCAAGCGTAAACCCGATATGCCCAGTAGACAATGCGTGTAATGCATGGGCGGAAAACGTACAGGATCTGTACTATGACCGGAGTTAATTTGTTTTTTCTCTCTCTCTTTATGTCTCTTTATGGGCCGTATTTGGTATCATTAGAAAGAGAATTTCATGGTTTTTATTGTAAACTACTCTCTTTTTTTTCTAGGATAACCCTATCAAAACACGTGATGTAAAATAGATTTATAGGACAAAATGGCGTCTTAAATGGCCCCCTTGACCAATTTCAAAAATCCGGCCAAGAGGTGCCCTGCGTATTGGAACACGGCATGTCACTGCAAATTTTCAAGGAAAAAAAAGATCGTTTAAGGGGCAAAAAGCAGTCTGAAAAAATGACGTCATCGCCGATAAGTGTATAATCGGGCGGAATTCGTATAGTGACCCTTGTTCAAATGCGATTTACTCACAATTTTCTGTGTAAACATATACCATACTTGGTATCATTCGAAAGGGCACTTCATTGCGGTCAGTTTGACACTATTGTTATCTGCGCGCAATGTATTGCACGCATTAAACGCGCTATTACGTAATGCATAGTAAATTCATCATTTTTGGCGATTACTTTGCGCTGACATATTTGAATTTTACCAAACTTAGCAAACAGTTGTCACGTATATGGATACATATGTCTGCCAAGTTTCATTGAGTTAGGTATAAAGATCGCTATTTTAGGGCAAGTTTAAGTTATTTTGGAATTTTCTTGAAAATGGCGAATTTGGAGGGCATTTTTCTGAAAGTCGGTCAGTGTTAGGGTATATAATTTTGTATATGGCTGGAAAGGGCATATCTTCAAGTATCTAAATCCAAAAAAGGGTACGGGTTTGCCAAGCCATAATGGAGATACGGCCACAGAAAGAAATCCCATTCCCAGAACTTTAGAGGGCGCTATTTATGTTTTGCAAAGCCATTGGAGCGTGAAATTTTGCATGGCTATGTGCAATTATGAGATAAAGATACTGTGAGATTTAAATACAAAACGAAATTTTTATGAGAAAGTTATGGCAGTTTTAGATTATTTAGGGGTCCATTTTTCAAGAATTTGAGATATTTTTGACGGAGTCGGTTTGTGATGTGAATTTTGAGTACGAAGATGGCATTTTGAAGGTCAAGTGATACGTCGCAGATAAAAGAACATCTCTTAGAATATCTAGAGGAATTTGTTAGAAGTTTGTAGGATCTAGGATAGTGGAGATAGAAAAGAAAAAAGAAAGGCCTTAAAATGGACCAGAAACGGACAAAATGGCGCCTGGACGGTTATGCAAGAGTGATTTCGAGAATCGAAGAATGTAGTAACCTTGATGAGATGTTAGAGACTATGCCTATGAAATTTGAAGGAAACGGACATGAGGAAAGGGCATAATTAGTGATGACAAGCACTACGTGCAAAACGAATGGGATTTTCGGACGATAAGAAGAAGTAAGAATATTAATAACGTGAACGAAAACAAGGCAATGACGAAGGTCGTCATTGCAACTAGAAATGCAATCGTCTCAAAACGATGTGCGTGCAATGACGCCATGTTTCTACGTGTCTTACGAAAAAGCTTCTCTCGGACTATCCAGAGCAATTTGTACGAAGTCTGTAGCTTCTGTGATATTGGAGATTGGTAGTGGCTATGCCTACGAAGTTTGAAAGAAATTGGGATAGGGGAAGGAACCTAGAAAGGGCTCGCAAGCACTGCGTGCAAAAACCAATGGGATTTGGTGCATGTTCGTCATTGCAATGAAAATCGTTCTGGGGGCCAAAAGCATGAACCCGACATGCCCCATAGACAATGCGTGTAATGCATGGGCGGAAAACGTACAGGATCTGTATTATGACCGGAGTTAACAATTTTTTTTTTCTCTCTCTCTTTATGGGCCGTATTTGGTATCATTAGAAAGAGCATTTCATCGTCGTTATTGTAAACCACTCTCTTTTTTCTATGATAATCCTATCGAAACACGTGATGTAAAATAGATTTATAGAACAAAATGGCGTCTTAAATGGCCCCCTTGACCAATTAAAAAAATCCGGCCACGAGGTGCCCTGCGTATTGGAACTCGGCATGTCACTGCAAATTTTCAAAGAAAAAAAAGGACGTTTAAGGGGCGAAAAGCAGTCTGAAAAAATGACGTCATAGCCGATACATGTTAGATTCGGGCGGAAACTCGGCGGAATTCGTGTAGTGACCTTTGTTCAAATGCAATTTACTCACAATTTTCTGTGTGAACATATACTATACTTGGTATCATTCGAAAGGGCATTTCATTACGGTCAGTTTGACACCATTGTTATCTGCGCGCAATGTATTGCA
Source organism: Strongylocentrotus droebachiensis (assembly GCA_035222895.1). Classification (NCBI taxonomy): domain Eukaryota; kingdom Metazoa; phylum Echinodermata; class Echinoidea; order Camarodonta; family Strongylocentrotidae; genus Strongylocentrotus; species Strongylocentrotus droebachiensis. The sequence goes on from JAVYIG010005182.1 coordinate 84,816, forward strand.
CGCATTAAACGCGCTACTACGTAATGCATAGTAAATTCATCATTTTTGGCGATTACTTTGCGCAGAAATATTCGAATTTTACTAAACTTAGTAAACAGTTGTCACGTATATGGATACATATGTCTGCCAAGTTTCATTGATGTAGGTATAAAGATCGCCATTTTAGAGCAAGTTGAAGTTATTTCGGAATTTTCTTGAAAATGGCGAATTTGGAGGGCAATTTTCTCAAATTTGGTCAGTGATAGGGTATATAATTTTGTATATGGCTGGAAAGGGCATATCTTCAAGTATCTAAATCCAAAAAAGGGTACGGATTTGCCAAGCCATTATGGAGATACGGCCACAGACAGAAAGCAAATTCCCAGAACTTTAGAGGGCGCTATTTATGTTGTGCAAAGCCATTGGAGCGTGAAATTTGGCATGGCTATGTGCAATTATAAGATAAATATACTGTGAGATTTAAACACAAAACGGAATTTATATGAGAAAGTTATGGCGGTTTTAGATTATTTCGGGGTCCATTTTTCCAAAACTTGAGAGATTTTTGACGGAGTCGGTTTTAGATTTGAATTTCGAGTATGAAGATGGCATTTTGAAGGTCAAGTCATGTGTCGCAGATGAAAGAACATCTCTCAAACTATCTATAGGAATTTGTTAGAAGTTTGTAGGATCTAGGATAGTGGAGATAGGAAGGAAGATATAAAGGCCTTAAAATGGACCAGAAACGGACAAAATGGCGCCTGGACGGTCATGCATGAGTGATTTCCAAAATCGAAGAATGTAGTGACCTTGATGAGATGTTAGAGACTATGCCTATGAAATTTGAAAGGAAATGGACATGAGGAAAGCACCTAACTAGGAATGACAAACACTACGTGCAAAACGAATGCGATTTCCTGACGATAAGGATAAGGATAAGGAAAAGGAGAATATTAATGGGGCAGAATGTGAACGAAAACAAGGCAATGACGAAGATCGTCATTGCAAAAAGAGTGAATGGGAAACAAAAGAAACGGGGGATGAAAGAGAGGAGAGAGAGGGGAGGTAACAGTCTGAGAGAGGAGGAGTGGGAATACAAGAGAGAAGGGGTTGTTGGGTGGAATCGTCTCGTCGAGGGAGCAGGAAAGACACGGGTAAATATGTTGCTGTGTCGGGTCAGCTGTGTCGGTATTCTTGCTCGATCCTCGTGTACTATATCAATGCAGAAGTTTGAAGTCGGTTAGATGTATATTGTCGGTCGGCCGACAAGTTTTTTTCCCTACGAACTGTGACTTCTTATCCGCTGTGACGACTTCGAAAGTGACTACAACTACAATACTTGTATTTTCTCGAAGTTTCGCTTTCCTATAATATCAGCTAAAGATATCAGAGTTTTAAAATTTTCGGGGAAACTAAATTCAAACAAGGTTTAACAGTCAACAACGGTACGACGAATCGTCTTCCTTTATTTATATTGTGATGAAACGCCAAAAATTCCGCTCCGCGCGAGAGGGGGAAACTGAATTCAGACAAATAGGGCTTATTTAGAGTCGAAAATGGTACAACGAATCGTGTTCTTTCTCTAATAATTTAAGGAAACGTCAAAGCTTTCGCGCGAGAGGGGGAAACTGAATTCAGATGAATAGGGCTTAATAAGATTCGAAAACGGTACGAGGAATTGTTTTCCTTTCTCTATATTGTGATGAAACGCCAAAAATTGAGCGCTTCGCGCGGAAGGGGAAAACTTCATTTAGACGAGTCGAGAACGGTACGACGAATCATCTTCTTTCTCTAATAATTTAAGGAAATGTCAAAGCTTCCGCGCTTCGCGCGAGAGGGAGAAACTGAATTCAGACAAATTTAATACGGCTGGTCAGAGCACACCAAGCGGCTTCCGCCCCTTACAGTTGGTGACCATGTTCGCGTACAGAACCAGACGGGACCACACCCCCTTTAATGGGACAAGACTGGGATCTTGGTCGAGGTTCGCCAGTTCGACCAATACGTGATCCGCGTCGACGGCTCCGGGAGAGTTACACTACGGAACAGGAAGTTCCTGAGTCAGTATGTTCCAGTGTACCCACGCCCCCCTCCTTTGGTGATGGACGGTGACTTTGGCACAACTCGTCCGAGTACTCGACAGCCCGTCCTGCGGCCAGACGTAGGGGCCCTGCCGCGTCCTACTGAACAGCCTGGGGATCCCGCTTCAGGCCCTGAAACAGCCCTACCCCTGGTACCACCACTGGCATGCCCTGACACCCCTGCCACCAGCCAGCCGGGACCTGTCATGCCCGCTGCCCGGGCAGCTCCTACGACCCCTGCCGCTTCTGGGACGTCCAATGGCCCGCCCCGTCGTTCTCTTCGCCCATCTCTGGTTGTTCCTATCCCTTCTGTCGACACGCCGTTGCCGTCGCTCACACCCGTCGGACGGGCCAGTGCTCCTCCTAGGCGATCTACCCGTTGCCCAGCCAAACCTGGCTGGCACTCCGACTATGACATGTGACATTGACACTCGAACAGTTTGCCTTATGTCTTTAATTCTTTAACTGATATTTGGCTATTGCATTTCTTGTTTTGCTAGTTTTTGATGACATTTCGTCATGCGTTAGGTTTCGTTTTAGCCTGGTCCGCGTTCACGTTTCTTGTTCTTACATTTTACTTGTCGTTGATCATTGGGTCGTATTTTAAGCCTTTGTCGCACCGTTAGCCTTTCGTTTCTTTTTGCACCAAAGACTTGGGGGAGATAGAGGATTATGTTATAGTTTGATGTTAATTATTAAAGGGTATCTTCTTTTATCTCATTTGTTTACAGACCGTGATCATTGTTGAAGTCTACTGATATCGACTGACACAAATAGCCAGATCTTATTTACTTATTACGACTAAGTCATCAGTATGTCTTAATATTTACATTGACCATGAACTCATTGAGCAAGTCCACTCATGTAAACCTGAAATGAAATGTATTGGGGATCTCCCAATTTCGCGCCCCAGTAAAGTCTTAGTGTACGGAAGAACAGTCCACGGGCTGAGGTAGGCCTCCGTGCTTAAATAAATAAATGAAATGAAATGAAATGAAATGAAACAATTATAAGTCAGTTGCATACAAGATTTATTGCCTTGGAAAATTGGGGAAATTCTTAGGCATGACACTGTTGAATACTATATATAAATCTACTATTCAACATTGTCTTGATTACGGTGTCTCAGTTTGGGGTAACTGTCCTAATAAATTGAAGTAACCCCTATTGAGTCTACAAAAAGGGCAGCTCGTCACGTAACCGGTAATTATGATTATATTGATACTCCTGGTCTTGACCTGATGAAAAATCTATCATGGAAAATAATTGAGGATCGACGTGATTACTTTCTATCTACACTGATGTACCAATGTGTTCACGGTATAGCCCCGTCCCGTTTATGCAATGATATTGAAATGTATTTCGATAGACATGGACTGAATACGCGTAATGCAAATTCCCTTAATGTTGTGCCGCCTAAACCAAACGTTCAAATTAATTGTCAGTTTTGAAATCTGCCGGTGATAAAGTATGGAATCTATTACCCAATAACTTTCAAAATGCTCAGTCTCTAGAAATTTTCAAATTATTGTACAAAAAAAAAAAAAAAAAAAAAAAAATCGAATCCTTGGAAATTACCTCAACCTCTAATGCTAGCAGCCCACTGGGCCAGCGCCAGTTGGTGCCAGTTTGCGCCAATGCAATTTACTGTGGCGCCTAGTATCGTCAATAAGGTGCCTAGTGGCGTGTAGGGGCTCAAACTGCCTCCCAACTGGCTCGTGGTGGCCCGTAATGCTAGGAGTCCGCTGGGCCAGCGCCAGTTGGTGCCAGTTCGCGCCAAAGATTATGTGATTGGCGCGTAGTGGCTCGCTGTGGCGCCGAATTAATGTCCGCTCGGCATGTGTCGCCAAGTGGAATAAACTGGGTGCCATATGGCGTGCGCCAAATGCCACCCGGCTTGCTCTAAAATGTTGCGCCAGTTCGCGCCAGATCGCGCCATTACACGGCCATTTGATTCCAAAATTCACCCTGTTGGTGCCATTCGCGCCATTAGACGGCTACTTTGCGCCACTTGGTGATTAGTTTGTGCCAAAGGTCGCCAAATTTGTTTGAACTTGCCGCCGCTTGGCGCTACTTGCCGACTATATAAATACCGGACATCGGCTACCTGGTTCAGACCCTCCTCAGCTGCTGTATGAACAACATCTCTACTAAATATTTACAATTTTGATAATGTTGGAGTGATTATGCTGCTCCATCAGAAGATGATGAGAGATGCTGAGGTGGCATGCACTGCCTATCAACTTATGCTGGCCAATCCTGAAGAAGAAGAGCCTCCTAAGAAGAAAAAGAAGCACAACTGGTGGTTTAGACCCATGCTCCACCCACAGTTGAGGGCCGAACGTGGACAGTACCACAATTTGATGGAAGAGCTGAGGGAGAATGACAGGAGGAAGTTCAAGAACTACACCAGGGTGTCCCCAGAGATGTTTGATGACCTGTTGGTCAGGCTTACACCCCACTTGCAGAAGAAGGACACCCACTTCAGGAAGGCCATTCCTCCTGGTCTCAAGTTTTCCGTCTTCCTGCGCCATCTCGCCACTGGGGCCACCTATGCCGAGCTGTCCTACAACTTCCGAGTGGGCAAGGAAACCATCCAGAAGTTTGTCCCTGATGTAGCCAGAGCGATAGTGGTTGAGTATGCTGCAGAAGTCATCTCCCTCCCCACAACCAATGAAGGCTGGCTTGAGGTTGCAGGTGATTTTGAAGCAAAATGGAATCTTCCTCACTGTCTGGGAGCCTATGATGGAAAGCACATCCGTCTCCAGAAGCCCAACAAATCTGGCAGCCTTTACTTCAACTACAAGCAGTTCTTCTCGGTTGTCCTGATGGCTCTGGTAGATTCAAAGTACCAGTTCCCGTGGATCGATGTGGGTGGGGTTGGCCATCAGTTTGATGCCCAGATCTACAACAACAGTGAACTGAATGAGTGCATTGAAGCTGGCACTTTAGGCATCCCAGATCCAGCTCCTCTTCCCCATGATGATGAAGAGCACCCTATGCCGTACTTCTTCGTAGGAGACGATGCCTTCGCCACAAGGACGTACATGATGAAGCCCTATGACCGTCGTAACATGGACCAACAGCGGAAGATCTTCAACTACAGGCTGTCCAGGGCAAGGCGTGTGGTTGAAAATGCCTTTGGTATTCTGGCTCTGCGGTTCCAGTGCTTCCTTGGCCAGATGAGACAGGAACCAGACACAGTCCGCCTACTCGTTGAAGCTGCCGTCATGCTGCACAACCTCATCAGGAAGCGCTATCAGGCACTGGACGTCCGCATGTTGGACCAGGAGGATGCCCAGCACAACCTCATCCCTGGAGCTTGGAGAACTGCCGCCATCACTGTGAGAAAGTCGCCCTGCGATGCCGCCCTGCTTTTATAGGCGGCAAGTGGCGCCGAATGGCGGGCAACCCGGTGGCATTTGGCGCGAAGTAGTCACCAATCGGGTGCCGTTTGGCTCGCGTAGTGGCGCAAACAAGGTGCCACTTGGCGCCAAGTGGCGCCATTACATTCCAGTGGATTCCAATAGGCGGATTGTTTGCGCCAAAGGGCGATATGTTCGCGCCATTTGGTGCCACTTGGCGGACACTTGGCGCTGATTGCTCGATGAAGTGGCGCGACGAAAATTTCAAACATTTTTAAATTTTCTTGCCGCCACATTCAAATTTGGTGCCGTTACGGGCCACCACGAGCCAGTTGGGAGGCAGTTTGAGCCACTACAGGCCACTAGGCACCTTATTGGCGACACTAGGCGCCACATTAAATTGCATTGGCGCAAACTGGCACCAACTGGCGCTGGCCCAGTGGACTCCTAGCATCACAGCACCAAATTTGAATGTGGCGGCAAGAAAATTTCAAAATGTTTGAAATTTTCGTCGCGCCACCTGCATCGAGCAATCAGCGCCAAGTGTCCGCCAAGTGGCACCAAATGGCGCGAACATATCGCCCTTTGGCGCAAACAATCCACCTATTGGAATCCACTGGAATGTAATGGCGCGCGCCAAGTTGCACCTTGTTTGCGCCACTACTGTCCACGTTCGGCCCTCAACTGTGGGTGAAGCATGGGTCTAAACCACCAGTTGTGCTTCCTTTTCTTCTTAGGAGGCTCTTCTTCTTCAGGATTGGCCAGCATATAATTTGATAGGCAGTGGCCACCTCAGCATCTCTCATCATCTTCTGATGGAGCAGCATCATCACTCCAACATTATCAAAAGCCTCAGCCATATCAAAATTGTAAATATTTAGTAGAGATGTTGTTCATACAGCAGCTGAGGAGGGTCTGAACCAGGTAGCCAATGGCCGGTATTTATATAGTCGGCAAGTAGCGCCAAGCGGCGGCAAGTTCAAACCAATTTGGCGACCTTTGGCACAAGCTAATCACCAAGTGACGCAAAGTAGCCGTCTATTGGCGCGAATGGCGCCAACAGGGTGAATTTTGGAATCAAATGGCCGTGTAATGGCGCGAACTGGCGCAAACTGGCGCAACATTTTGGAGCAAGCCGGGTGGCATTTGGCGCACGCCATTATGGCACCCAGTTTATTCCACTTGGCGACACATGCCGAGCGGACATTAATTCGGCGCCACAGTGAGCCACTACGCGCCAATCACATAATCTTTGGCGCGAACTGGCACCAACTGGCGCTGGCCTAGTGGACTCTTAGCATAAGCTAACCTTAATTTGTATACTCTAATATGACTATTTTATGTTGACATTGTTATGTGTAGCATTCACTTATATTAAGAATCATTTTTGTTATTAAAGGCCTTGAATTATTATGCTACCATATTTTGTATTACTATGATGTATTGTGTATTTTACTTTGTTATACTTTGTTATTTTTACTACTTTTTAAATGATGTTTTTAATACCAGGTCCAAGATGCAAAGCAGATTTACATTTGATCGTGTGTGCCTGTATAAATATCTATGAATAAATAAATAAATATATAAATAAATCTTTTACTTTGACAAGTGCACTTTTCCTTTCTCATTAGTGCCTTTTTTTGTTCTGATGAGTGCCCCTTCCCCTTTCTTATAAATGCACCTTTTTCACCTCTGATAAGTGCTTCACTCCAACTCTCTGTTAGGTTCCTTTTTTAATTCTGTCTTTGTAATAAGCACCCGGCCCCCCCCCCCCCCCCACTCAGTGTTATTTAGGGTACGCATATGCGTGTTCCAAGCAACCCCCCTCCCCCCCACCTTTTCAGCAAAAGTCCGGTGTGTAAAGTCAATACGGGTCGACCTTTTTCTTTTGTTATACGAGCCTTTTTGAGCACCCCCCCCCCCCCCTTTCAGCAAAAGTCCGGTGTGTAAAGTCAATACGGGTCGACCTTTTTCTTTTGTTACGAAAAGGACATTTTGGTAACACGCATGGGGTCCATCCGTTCTCGGAGTGGGGGGGGGGGGGGGGGGGGCCGGGAATAAGCATTTACGGAATTGGTCTCCTAAAAATAAAAAATAAAAAAAATAGAAAGTGTTTTCTTTCCTACCTTGTCTCGTAGCAACACCTGTTGAAACTGACACCAGAATTAGTGAGCCACTAATTGTTGGGACAAATTATCCGTAGTACCCGTCGAAAGAATATGTAAGACTATACATGTATACAAAGTAATGTCGCTTCTTTGCGGATGAAGTAAGGGAGAAGAAACTCATAATCTGAATAAAGTAATAAGGCCTTAGAACCGAGTAGAGAATCGAGCGAAGCAGTAGGACATGAACTATGATGAAGCTGAATTAGCTTTGGTGTATAGGGTGTGGAATGTACTTGCCAAAAATAACTGCACATCCCAATACAATAGGGTTTAGAATGTGCTTGCCAGAGAAATTATGTGTGGCACTCTAATAATGTTGCACGTGTCACTATAGAAATGGGTGACAATTGAATAAAAGGCTAGACTTCAAGCCATACAATAAAGTCAAGACAATAATATTTACAAATGTAAAGTTCTTTTAAGGTCAAATCACTACAGTAGCGCGCCCTCTTTATTTGTTGTGGAATGAAAAGTAGCACCAAATCGATGAGGAAATATAGGCCTACGTGTATGTTGACTTGAAAATACGAATATATGGTAATACTGCAGAAACACAGTAGGTTATTCATGAGCACGTATCCAGTATATTTTCTCAGTGTATTTCACAATTTGGACTTTATCTAAGCAAATGTAAGCAAATTTCTTGACACAATTAGGCATTTATATTCATATTTTGTCATCCATTTTTTTCTTCTCTGGTTTCTTCAAGTACAAAATGAAATGTTAACGATATTTCTTTGTGAAAAAACTCACTACTCAATCTTTTCAATGATGTTGGCGGCATCGAACCTCGGACATCAAAGGTTACAGTACACCTGTAGATTCTATTGTGCAACCTTAAAAAACGGCAGCTGCTTGAAATAATTTGTTGCCAGTTGGGACTCCAGCTCTTAAAACTCCTTGGTAAAATCGCACATTCATTGTAGAGCGTTATTTAATCTGTTGAAAAACAATAATAGCTTTGGTGGCGCGCCAGAGGCAAAGGCCCTATTGTTATCCCTGATATCCGCCTACATAATACTGCTCTACAAGAAAAATCGACGCGCATGTTGCCTTTACAACGCCCCCCCCCCCCAAACAAACAAAAAATGGAGAAAAAGTGAAAAAAATGAAAAAATGAAAAAATGAAAAAAATGAAGAAAAAAAAAAATGAAAAATGAAAAAATGAAGAAAAAACAAAAAACAAATGGAAGAGTTTTAACCTCATTAAAAGATCTTATTTACCAAACTGACTGACCATTTTGTGTCAAGAAAATGAAGATTTGTTTTGCTCTGAAGCACTTTTCGTCTAGTACACATACCCCAGATCAGAGAGCGGTGTATCCTGTGTGAACCCATCTTAGACAGGGAGATCCCCTGTAATCGAGGACAACACAACGCGATGTCCGCTCACGCTGATCTCTTTCATTGTTATTCGAATGTCCAACGTCACACGCAAACAATGATGGCGGGCTCTCCAGTATATATGACTGGGAAGGTTCAAATACTTCTCTCCCCCCCCCCCCCAACAACAACCATACAAGAGAGAAAAATTGTATTTCTTGCTATTTGCCATTTTCCTCATAGACCTCTAAATTCACAAATGTTTCAAAAGCATGGGCAGCTTTTCTCCGAGAACAACTCGATATTGTAGTCACCTCTGACGAGGTATTTCAACGATGAGTATGTGGATTACAATAAGTGGTTACTATGGCGGCTGACTCTATGGCCCGCTTAATGGTCGTCAGTAAAATCTTTTTTTTTTACTTGTCAGACAATCATATTCGTCATTGGCGCCAATCCTGTCTTCACTACCACTGTCATCATGATCATCATCACCATTGTGGTCGTCATCGTCAATGTTATCAACATCATCACCATTATCATCATCATTATCACCATCTTCATCATCATCATCATCATCTTCATCGTAATCATCATCATCATCATCATCATCGTCATAACCATCATCATCATCACTACCAGTTTCATCATCATCATCATCATCATCATCACTACCAGTATCATTCATCATCACCATCACTACCAGTATCATCAACATCATCATCATCACTATAATCATCATCATCATCAACATCATCATCACTACCAGTATCATCATCGTCATCATCATCATCACTATAATCATCATCATCATCATCACTATAAACATCATCATCATCACTATCATCATCATCATCACTTTCATCATCATCATCACTACCAGTATCATCATCATCATCACTATAATCTTTATCATCATCATCATCATCATCACTACCAGTATCATCATCATCATCATCACCACTACCAGTATCATCATCACTATAATCATCATCATCATCACTACCAGTATCATCATCATCATCATCATCATCACTACCAGTATCATCATCATCACCATCACTACCAGTATCATCAATATCATCATCATCACTATAATCATCATCATCATCATTATCATCATCATCATCATCATCATCATCACTACCAGTATCATCAACATCATCATCATCACTATAACCATCATCATCATCATCATCATCACTACCAGTATCATCATCATCATCATCACTACCAGTATCATCATCATGATCATCATCATCACTACCAGTATCATCATCATCATCATCACTACCAGTATCATCATCATGATCATCATCATCATCACTACCAGTATCATCATCATCATCATCATCATCACTACCAGTATCATCATCATCATCATCATTATCACCATCACTACCAGTATCATCAACATCATCATCATCACTATAACCATCATCATCATCATCATCATCACTACCAGTATCATCATCATCATCATCATCATCACTACCAGTATCATCATCATCATCATCATTATCACCATCACTACCAGTATCATCAACATCATCATCATCACTATAACCATCATCATCATCATCATCATCATCACTACCAGTATCATCATCATCATCATTCATCATCATCACTACCAGTATCATCATCATCATCATCATCATCATCACCACCATCACTACCAGTATCATCAACATCACCACATCAACGTGATCCACATCATCAACACCAGTACAATCATCATCATAATCATAACCTACTACAGTATTAATTCAAGGTCTACTCCTATCCTGTTATACACCTTTTATTTGCTTTTATTGTTAATTTTCGAAAAAAACGGTTTGAAAGAATTGTTGTGAAAGACATCATATTAAATGCATCAATAACACAAATCTATTTGGTCACTGAATTTACTCATTGTCATTGCATTAGTTTCCATGGGCTAGAATATTTTATAGGAATATTGCATCATCTATTACCAGCGGAATCGTAAACAATGAGTTACTTTTAAATACGCCTTTATAGTCACTTTTTGAAATGTCAATGGAACTTAAGCGGTTTCTGTAAGGACTCCACGTCCTAATCTGGAGAGGAAAATAGGCTTGAATAATTCACAGTGATTATTATCAGGGGCGGATCTAGCTTTTTGCTAAGGGGGGGGTTTGACCAAAATAATGACGATGCGGAGCATCGTCAACGAGCCGCGAAGCGGCGAGCCGATTTTTTTGGGGTGTTTATTTGAACCCCGTAAATGATGTTTTCCTGGCATCTATTAACACAATGGAGACCATAAAAAGCAGTGCATGATAACGTCTTTTTAAATCAAGTAACAGTTTAATACACAGTTATATCCAGAGTTATCATGTTTTTGGTTAAGTTACCAGATGAGTTGAATATCTTCTCACAATATTTGCACTTGAAAGGGTTTCTCTCTACAGCGTGCGTTCTTTTTTCTTTCTTTTTTTCTTTTTTTTTTGCTTTTTTTTTTTTTTTGGGGGGGGGGCCGCCCAAGGGGGGGGTTTAAACCCCCTAAACCCCCCCCGTAGATCCGCGCCTGATTATACAAATAATGAATGGTTATGAGTTCAATAGTGCGAATATGTTCATGAGTTGAAAGATTAACATTCTATTCAACGAGGCGTCAGCCGAGTTGAATAGAATTAACGTTAATCTTTCAACAAATGAAAATATTTGCACTATTAAACGAATGAAAAACATTCATTATTTGTTTTATACAACATCGAAGATGACCTAATAGAACGTTAATCAACAAATTATGCTTTACTCCTTATAAAGATAAATTAAAGTTCGAGTCAAGCCTTCTCGATTACATGCAGATTGCCTTCGCGTCAGATACACGCAGGGATACGCGCACATGCAGCAGAGAGGTACGCAGTCTGCATATAACCAAAAATGCACGGCGCATATAACCAAAAATGCACGACCGTGCAATATACCATCTATTGAATATCATGTGACCAACAATCGTCCAATCAACTGACAAGGATCCACGTAGGTGTTGTATAAGATCAAATATGAACAAATCAGTTTGAAGTTATGCTGTAGCAATGGTTTTGTTGATAAGAAATATTTTTTTATATTTTTTTTTAAGGGAAGTAATTTGTCTACGCTCTAACCAATTGCTGTCTCTTAAATACGGCAACTATTTATATGGGATAATTACTATCATACACTTTTGCTCTCGAATTTGGGAAAAAATTTTGCTCACCATTTTTCATGTAATGATTGTGATAATATTGTTAATTATTGACAAGTAATGTTTATATCTTTTTCAGAAGTTTAAAGATCAATCTCTATAAACTCGTTAGATTTATCAATGAAGTTCTGGGAAGGTATAAACTTTATCTGTCAAGGAAAAAAAAAATTATCACAATCATTACGGGTACATGTCAAGAGGTAACACATAATATTCCAACTTTATGGGCAACAGTAAAATATACGGGTAGTTGGACAACTCCAAGATGAGGAGCTGTCCTATGATCACTTGTCGGGGTGATAGTTATTAAACTGGGTTGTTGTTCTACACATGCTACATGAGGAATTGTCCGGAGTGTTCTGATTCGAACTTATCCTTCGGGAGCCATCGTTTGGGTAACACTAACTTTTGTTCAAATGGGTATTTGTCCTACGGGAGTAACCCTGTTGGTAAAGTTGTCCGAGTTGTAATTTTCCAACGGATGCGTAATATTGTCTGCACGGTCAATCTGGGTGTTGTAGTCAAGGGGAGAATTGTCCTCTTCTTCGCCTCCATCATCGGGTACTTCACTTGCTGGTCATCATAGACACGAATTCTGGATGATTAAGAAGTAAAACAAGCACGTGACAATAGTCATATTGCGATGTTAAATTAGTCGTGTATATAAGGAAATTGTTTCTGGCATTTCTTGAAAATACAGTGGACATCAGCAACATCTTTATGAATAATAACGAATAGAATGATCCTATTATCAAAAATCATTAAACAACAAACCTTCCTGTTTTGTTGCCCCACGTCGACTCCCTTCTGTGTGTACATTGTGTGGTAACACAGTTATACTTGTTGCAGACGACATGTCATTTACATTTTGCAATTACTCGTGCTCATCAAACGTGGGAAGTTTTGAGACTACAAGATATACATTTATGTCTTAGTAATTTACATTGTATGAAAATACTCACCTTCATAGTTGACTTGGCCATCACCATCAATATCTGCTTCCCTGATCATTTCATCGACCTCATCGTCTGTCAGCTTTTCTCCAAGATTCGTCATCACGTGACGCAACTCAGCAGCACTGTGACGGTAAGATGGGGGAAAAGAGCACTGACAAATCTGAGTGAAGCCATTTTAGCATTCCATCGTGCAATGCCACTCACCTTAAATCAACAAGTGTTGCTTTAATAAACTTGTACAAAATTGTTATTGTGTTCTGCTTTAATAATTTTCCTAAAGAATGTAATTAAGTTCTGAGAAAGAAATGATATCATGAGAGGGGGGGGGGGGGGGGTGGGGGGGGTGTAAGAGGACTTTTTTTATTTTTATTTTTGGTCGAAATTTGATATTTTGCTCCGTTTAGGGGGGGGGGGGGGTAAGGTCAACTTTTTTAGGTCAGCCATTGGTATAATTTTTTGTTTTTTGTTTAATACCACCCCCCCCCCCCCCCCCCCCCCCCTGCGTACGCGCCTGCGTCAACACCATGGCTGCGTCTCACAAAACCGTCATCAATACAAGTTCAGCGACATCCCATTTCAATGGGAGGTCGTTGAACATATTATGTTCATTATATTCGAGAAGTTTTATACACTTTCTCAGATTTGACTCATATCAGTGAAAATTACTGTATGCACTGCTCCAAAGTGGTGTTACACACTGTGACCACATCACGGAATCACACTGTGTATAACACAGAGTGGCCACAGAGTGAATTTGACTCACTCCTTCTATCTTTATCTACACACTTTGTTCACACTCTCTACGTCACAGGATATCATTTTTGTTTGTTCGTTGTTTTTGTTCGTTTTTGTTTTCATTGAAGGCTCTGGAAGCATCCCTGATCCCATCTCCCCTCCAAAAGATAAATATGTTACCTGATGAAACCGTTGCCATCCTTGTCGAAGACTCTGAAAGCTTCTCTGATCTCTTCTTCGCTGTCTGTGTCCTTCATCTTCTTAGCCATCATCGTCAAGAATTCGGGAAAATCGATGGTTCCGTTCCCTAGCCGATCGAAAACAAAATAAAATCACTCACTTATTCTATCTTTTCATAAAATATATCCTATTTGTATTCCGAAGAATTATACGAAGGTTTTTAAGTAATACAGAATGTCGAAAAGCGGCATTTAAGGTACCGAAAAAATAAAACTCCGGGAGGGGATGGTTTGACTACTGAGTTTAAGCTTGTCAATGCATTGAATGCAAATTTTGTTAATACGATCATGTCAAACATACAACGATTAGGACTTGATAAATTTAAAGGAAAATAAATTGAAACAATGCAATTTTAAGACAACTTATTATCAGATTCCTGTAAAAAATAATGTTGTTTTATGGGGATTTACTCATTCCGATATATGTGAAACATGTAACTGTAGAAATGATTTATTTTCATGCTTTTTTAATGTGAAATGTTCATTCCCTTCTTAAAAAAAATAATGGAAATGATAACACATGTCTATAATGTAGATATTTATTTTAATATTGGTATTTTGTTAAAAACCTATTTGGAAAAAAATATTGATGATATTGTTACAATTGTCTTCAGTGGAGCTTTTATAAACTGATAATTTTGAGAAACGAAAAGGGGAAAGATGAAATGAAAAAAAATTAAGATACGTTTGGACATCAACGCAGCTCTGTTAAAAAAACGAAAACGAAAAATGTATAATTTACCTGAATTGATAGAAGTGTACGTGTAAAGTATTAAAGTGGTGATGTTGAACAAAAATGTATGTGAGTTTGATTATTTTGTTTTAATAATACACCTGCTAACTAAGGGTGAAAGAAACAAAAATCCCATTTTTATCCTGCTCCAAGGTCAAATCAGGAAGAGAATATTTTAGGGCGGTTGATTTGCCATGCGCCTTGATTATGACATTTATCAAGCTAGGAGAAACTAACGTACAGTACCCAATGGCAGTCGGGATTTTTCTACATATTATTAACCTTTTAGGAAGTTGAATTTTTTTTTTTTTAGTTGTTATAGTTTGAACTCGAATATGGCTGCGTCATTCGAGCCAGTAATATTAGGTGTCTTTTAGACGGACGTTTTTCCAAACCGTAAAACATTTTGGTAGAAGAATCCCCCCCCCCCCCCGATATTCGTGATGAATGATGTGATGGGGGAGACGAGCACAAAAAATAATAAAGGATTTATATAGTAATGTAAAAGGACTATATTTTATTTGATTTTATTCGATTTTATTTTATTGGTTTCTGCATCTTTTTTCTTTTTTCATCATACATTTTTATGAACATAATATGGTTTGATACAATATTTTAAGTGTATATAATTTTAAACAGATAATAAACGAAATTAAACAAATATATTGAATGCATAATTAACATACATTAGATGCAGGAGGGCTACAGAAATAAGCAAATTAGTTTGACGTGCCCGCAGCCCTCAACTTGGATACAACAATAAAAATACAAAAGGGTGTGACTTACAGAGAATAAAAGGAAAGGGGAGAGAAGGAGCGTTGGTAATAATACAATAAATCTCATACATCTGCTGATTGAATGCAGGTTCATGCATGAATGGATCAACGATGCTAGGTCATGGACGATTACACATCATTGTTTAATATACAGTCAATGTACACACGAACATGAATACAGTAAAATTACACACGACAGGATCAATACTTAGACAATAACATAGTTTTAACTGCCTTCTTAAAAGAATACAAAAATATATCTCTATTTTTCCATTGTGAACTTACCATCAGCATCCACTTCATTGATCATGTCTTGAAGCTCAGCCTCAGTAGGGTTCTGACCAAGTGATCTCATCACAGTACCCAACTCCTTGGTTGTGATGGTGCCATCACCATCCTTGTCAAAAAGGGAGAAAGCCTCTTTGAATTCTACAGAGATGGCAACAAAGAAACAACGAAGATCATAAGTGCCAGAAGAAGATAATAAGAGTTTGATTTTGAGTTTTATTAACAACAGCAATAAGATCATAGTTAAGTAAAAACATAATGTATCAGTCATGATTACATACAATATAACAATATAACACAAGATAAATAACATTACACATAACCATCGTTTTAGGAAGTATGTTATATTATACAAATGAAAGAATAGATTATGTGTACACTTCTATTGTCTTCCTCAAATGTATAAATTACTATTAAGATTTGTTTATTACAAATGTAACTATGTTTTGTATACATTTTACATTGTATTCGTTGTTATGTATTGTATTTTGTCGGAAATGAAAAATAAAAATGAAATGAAATTAAATTGTTAAAGGGGGTACCAAAAGTTAAACTATATAATGAAAGTAAACAAGGAAATAGAATAGTCATCGAGATATATTCCATACTGACTATATACATGCATTAGTCAACTGTATGTAGATTTCCACATCAAAACAAAACAAAAATACATCATTATCTAATGTGATAATCTTTTTAGAAATTCTCTAATCTGAGATATCGTATTCGCCATTTCAAGAAGTCTTGTGTTTAACTCAGAGTATTTGTGGGGGACATGCATTTAATTTTCATTTTTCTCACGAAGTATATATTCCGCAGCTTTAAGTGCCACTGATAATGTCATTGTACCAAATAGTAAGGACAAATGTCGATTTTCACTACAACCCGAAATAGCAGGATATCGCTATTGGACCAATCCTGCCGAAAGGGGGTGTATACTCTAAATGTGTCGCCACTTGTTGTGACAATGGAGAAATTACATATCAGCAAATAAAATCCCTTTTTAATACAGAACGTTCTCTAAAACGATAGTATAATGTTTATCATTTTTAAGGCAATGCTCGTTATATCAAATTGGTCAACAAAAATATTTCTTCACTTTTCTAACGTCTGTTTTCTTCCTATCTTTAGCAGAAGTGAGGATACGACCATGATGAAAATATGGTACATGGGTTGAATTTATATTAAATTAAAGAAAAAAATATACGATAAAATATTACGATTAAAACCAATAGTTTGATAACAAAATATGATACACAATTTTGAGAAAGAAATGCTTACTCTCTCTCTCCCCCCTCTTTTCTTCTTTTTTTCTTTCTCTCGTAAATACAGACTGACCGGTTTTGGGGAACCAAGACAACGTACATGCTACCAACGCATTACCATGGCAATCATGGATAACAGCTTCATCGATTAATTTGTGTGAAAAAATCAAGGGCAAGTCTTATCAACAGATCAAAACACCTTACCTGCGATTTGCTCTTCAGTGAGTTGATCTGCCTGTGGGGAGAAAAACCCAAACAATGAACAAAATGAGCGTATAGACGATCGATTACTGAATATTCTTTTTCTATTTTGTGTTTCCTATTTTAGTTAAAGATACAGTTTTATCGCACAATGTCTAGAAATGCACTGCTACAAGAGATATGTTGTTTTTAATTGTGTTCTTATTATGTTAATGACGGGTTTCTTTCAAGATTACATTGGAACATTTGAGCTAAAGCCTTTAAACTATACTTGGTAGCTGGAACCAAAATGAAATGCGTTTTTTTTGCCGGCTGCCAGTTTAATGATAATTCGTGAACTATGGAAGCGCATGTATATAGCAGGAGGGATGAAGAAAGAGAGAGAGAGAGAGAGAGAGAGATGGAGAGAGAAAGATGGAAACAGACAAAAAAAGAGAGAGCAAAAAGGGAAATACACATACTCTCTGAATCTAGATAAGAGTGAGTGAAAAGAGAGAGAGAGAGAGAGAGAGAGAGATGGAGAGAGAAAGATAGAGACAGACAACAAAGAGAGAGCAAAAAGGGAAATACACATCCTCTCTGAATCTAGATAAGAGTGAGTGAAAAGAGAGAGAGAGAGATGGAGAGAGAAAGATGGAGACAGACAACAAAGAGAGAGCAAAAAGGGAAATACACATACTCTCTGAATCTAGATAGAGTGAGTGAAAAGAGAGAGAGAGAGAGATGGAGACAGAAAGATGGAGACAGACAACAAAGAGAGAGCAAAAAGGGAAATACACATACTCTCTGAATCTAGATAGAGTGAGTGAAAAGAGAGAGAGAGAGAGGGAGAGATGGAGAGAGAAAGATGGAGACAGACAACAAAGAAAGAGCAAAAAGGGAAATACACATACTCTCTGAATCTAGATAGAGTGAGTGAAAAGAGAGAGAGAGAGAGGGAGAGATGGAGAGAGAAAGATGGAGACAGACAACAAAGAGAGAGAGCAAAAGGGGAAATACACATACTCTCTGAATCTAGATAGAGTGAGTGAAAAGAGAGAGAGAGAGAAAGAGAGAGAGATGGAGAGAGAAAGATGGAGACAGACAACAAAGAGAGAGCAAAAAGGGAAATACACATACTCTCTGAATCTAGATAGAGTGAGTGAAAAGAGAGAGAGAGAGAGAGAGATGGAGAGAGAAAGATGGAGACAGACAACAAAGAGAGAGCAAAAAGGGAAATACACATACTCTCTGAATCAAGATAGAGTGAGTGAAAAGAGAGAGAGAGAGAGAGAGAGAGAGAGTATGAGAGGGGGCTGACTGTGTATAATCTGTGGGATGTTTGAGCAGTACACAACGCCTCAGTTCCCTGGTTCCCGTAAATACTCCCACATAGGACAAATAAATTGCAGAAAAGATGAATTCGCATGGAACAAACTGAAAGTAAAATGGCCTCCAAACGGTAGTATACACAGGGACATGATACAGAACGCACAGAACGCCAATGGGCCATTAAGGTCGCATATCGGTTATGGCATTCTGGCAAAGTATTTGCGTCAAAAGGAGAGGAAAAAATACATGACAAAGGAATTTCAATAATGGCCCCATTATACATGTTCGCTTGCTCATATTCATATGCGCTTTATCTTTTTGCTTGTTTTTCAGTCTGAGCATTTTTATTTTTTTTCTGTACACAAATCACCCATGCCAATGTAACTCCCATCGACGGTGCTTGCGCCAAGTAATAAAGTTCCTATTTTTTTCTTCTTCAACGAGTCCTTTCTTGCCCTGTCGTGAATAGTCGGAGCCACTAACAAGCAATCTATAATCACACATGAAAACAGTTACTCACTATTTAATATATCGTCAGTATATGAGGTCTAGAGAAAATAAAATGGACAGATACCTCTCCAACAGAGTCTAGATTATCTTTGAGGAAGTATATAGCCTCAAAATTACTGAATTAATCCCACTCACACAACATGCAAAACGGCGAATGTGTAGTCCTATTATTATAAAATTATTAAAATTAAACTTGACTTACCATTTTTCTATGGAATGTGAGGTAAGGTTCGATGAAAGACAGAAAAGGATGATTGATTTGGCCGCGTCAGTACTGTCTGACTCCTGTTGGTATAGAGGCGACGAGAGCTTGTGGCTTGTGAGCAATATTAACGAGCGATCCTGTGCGTCAGATTACGAGCTGAGTCACTCACTCACTCAATAATGTGCGCTCATGCTTTCAAATCTATGCAAATATTGCTATTCACTCTATTCATTCATCAAATATCATCTAAATACGCTGTCATGACAACGCGTGAAAGATGGCATAGTGAACTATATACTATCAGCTTCCAAAATCTCAACCGGGGTTTTCCCATGAATATAATTAAAGGAAAATATTGGGTACGTTTGTATAGTTGTAATGCGAACCAGCGTTGTAGCAACAAAACTGTGAAAAGGCGTAACATTTTACATTGTACGTCGACTAGTAGCCTACAGGGCTTTGAGTATGAAATAGGTCTTACGGTAAACAAAATATCTTGTTATAGTATCTCGCAATGTGCATCGTATTGATATATATTTAATAATCATTTCAATAAATGTATTCGTTTTAACCATTAGGTTTCATACCATTATTCCAACCTCCATTGTAATCAGCATAATCGTCATTTCATTATTGTTATTAATAGCATCATCATCGAGGTAAGTATTACTGTAATCATCATCATCATCTTCATCATCATCATCATCATCATCATCACCATCACCACCAGCATCATCGTCTTCGCCATCACCTTCTTTGTATCATCTATCATCATCACAAGCATCATCTTTAGAACCATAATCATCATTGTCTTTTCATCACCGTAATAATTAACACTATCTCCACTTTCATCACACTGTCATTGTCATCGTCATCATCATCACCATCATCATCATCATCATCATCATCATCATCATCGTCGTCGTCGCCATCACTACAAGTATAATCTTAAATCATCTTACAATTATTTTGATACATAATTTATTTAACGCCAACGTGGAATGTGCGAATTAACTATACACAACATTGGGCAATCACCATTTCATCTTATTATAAATAGAATATTGATTTCAATGAGCTTTCTTCTTTTTTTATTTCAGGAGCGTCGCAGTATTATTGACCAGTGGCGGATCCAGGAATTTCTTACCGGGGGGGCACAAAATCGCATGGGGTGAAATATATGAAAAACGATGGAGCGAGGCGTGAGCGGCGAGGGAGCGGAGCGACCAAGCGGGGGTGAGTCTGGGAGGGGGTCAGAACCCCCTCTCTGAGTAGGAAGCATTTGCAATTTTAGAACCACATTAGGTGCATTTTCAGGCACTTCCTGGAGTAATATGACGTAAAATTGCTTTTTCCTACCCCCTCAAAGAGTAGGGATCCAGGGGCGGATGATGGGATCTGGCTTTTTGCTAAGGGGGGGGGGGGGATTGACCCAATGACGACACGGAGCATCGTCCACGAGCCACGAAGCGGCGATCGAGGCGATTTTTTTTGTTGTTGCTCTTTTGAACCCCCGTAAGTGATGTTTTCCTGGCATCTACTGACACAATGGAGACCATAAAAAGCAGTGCACGATAACGTCTATTTAAATCAAGTAACAGTTTAAGGGGGGTGGACCCGATGACGATGTGGATACTGTGTGGGTCTGGACACATGATGGCGTTTTTCTATTCACATCACATTTTCACTTGGCAGCCCAAGGGGGGGGGGGGGTTAAACACCCTAACCCCTCCCCCATCCCCCACAGATCCGCCACTGGGATCTTTTGCAAACTGGAAGCAATAAGCATTACATGTAGGCGATGGAAAAAAAAGTGCTTGCGAAACGGATAGAAACTTCGCGGCCACAGGGATGACAGAAAATAATATGACAATGAAACCAGCAACTGTGACAGGATTAATGGCGGGGACAATCTGCATGCTGAAAGAGCACTTAGAATAGGTATTATCGGAAAATTAATTCAAGACTAAGTTATAAGTTATAAGTTATAAAGGAGATCAAATCTTTGGTATTAGTCATGTTCGACTTAAAATTGCATGCCCGCCCCCCCCCCCGCCCCTTACCCGGTAAAAAAAAACACCTTCTTATGATATCACCCCCCTTTCTTTCTTTTCCCTTCTCATTATTCTCCTTTTCCCCTTTTCTCTCCTCCGTCTTTCCGCCTTTCTTCTTTTTCCGCCTTTTCTCTCCTCTCTCTTTCCCTTTCCCTCTTTTTTCTCCTCTCCCCTTTTCTTTCCTCCCTCTTTTCTTCTTCTTTCTCTCTTCCCTCTTTTGTTTTCCTCTCCTTTTTCTTTCCCCCTCCTTTTTCTCCTTTTCTTTTTTTTTTTGGCCGGGGGGGGGGGGGGCACGTGCCCCCTGTGCCCCCCCCCCTGGATCCGCCACTGATTGACATGCAAACATTATTATGAATAGGCCTGGATCACTGAAGAAAAGGATTAAACCAGGAATGCCGCTTTGAATTGCATAGGTAGAACTTGAAAATCAAGCTGCAATTTTATTCAATCTGTGAATACAAATGAGACACAAAAGGATCATAAATACATGTACAATCTTTGCACATATAAATGAAGACTGATATATCCAAACATCAACTAAGTTAATGAAAGCTAAATGCCTACATCAAATTAACTGTATCCACTTCAAGCTCGACATATACTATCATTAAATCAACAGATAAACAAATCTAGAAGTTTCTGACAGTGCGGTTTCTATGCTCTGTTCTGAAACTGAAATCAAGTCAAAATACTACTTTAACTTCTTAAAATGTGTAGTGTAACCAGGGGCGTCGCCAAAGGGGGAGTGTGGGGGGGGGGTGCGACACCCCCAACCCCACCTGTCAGGATATTGTCGGTAAAATTGAGCTGCCGTCGGGAAAAAGAGAAAAGGGGGAGGGAAAAAAAGAGAGGGAAAGGGAAAGAAAAGAAAAAAAGAAGAGGAAAATAATAGAAAGAAAGGAAAAGAAAGGAAAGAAAGGCAAAGAAAGGAAAGAAAAGAGAAGAAAGAAAGAGAAAAAAGAAAAAGAGGAAGGAGAGGAAAGAAAGGAAAGAAAAGAAAAGGAAAAGAGAAGAAAAAAAGAGTGAATGGGAAACAAAAGAAACGGGGGGGTGAAAGAGAGGAGAGAGAGGGGAGGTAAGAGTCTGAGAGAGGAGGAGTGGGAATAAAAGAGAGAAGGGGTTGTTGGGTGGAATCGTCTCGTCGAGGGAGCAGGAAAGACACGGGTAAATATGTTGCTGTGTCGGGTCAGGGAGGTGAAAGAACAGGAGGCGAAACTCTTGTAATTTATTCAAACGCATTCTTGAGTTCTAAAGCGTAACAATGGGATGTGTAACATTCCACTTGGCTTTGAAGTTCCATGCTCCGAACCGCGCTTCCACTGCGGGGAATTTCGGAAGCCAGGCACCAGTTTTACATTTATTACAAAATATTAAATTACCGGCAAAATTACAGTGTAAATTAAAAACTTTATATGGAAATTTTATTGGGAATAGTGCATCAAACAAATTTTCAAATTTAGAACTCCGTCCTGCCTTTCAATTGTGTGCCAGAGTTGGTAAAAGAAAAATTACATCCTGTCAAAAACTCAATATTTTAGGATGATGCGCTAATTTGTGCATGCTTTAATGTCCCGTTATTTGATCCATGATTTACAATCTTCAATAACATTAAGTTTGCTAATGCGTGTTTTCGCGTGTTTTTTGTATTTTTCAAGTTTAAAAAAGAATGAAATTACACAAGTTTGTGTTCGCTTGTTCTACTCTTTACACGTTCAACAATGGATGAGAAATCATTGGAAGGGACAGCGAACAGTTGCTATGATACCATTTTCTGATGTAGGAATTCTAAATCCTAAAATTTCATGCGCTCTTTTATCTCACCACCTGGTCAACAGCTGCAGATTAGCGCATAACTTTCCGGCGGCTTGGAGCATGGGGTCAAAGGAGAACGGCTTGATTCAAGTCCTTCTCTATCACGTCCCTGGTCGGGTCAGCTGTGTCGGTATTCTTGCTCGATCCTCGTGTACTATATCAATGCAGAAGTTTGAAGTCGGTGAGATGTATATTGTCGGTCGGCCGACAAGTTTTTTTTTCCCTACGAACTGTGACTTCTTATCCGCTGTGACGACTTCGAGAGTGACTACAACTACAATACTTGTATTTTCTCGAAGTTTCGCTTTCCTATAGTATCAGCTAAAGAAATCAGAGTTTTAAAATTTTCGGGGAAACTAAATTCAAACAAGGTTTAAGAGTCAACAACGGTACGACGAATCGTCTTCCTTTATTTATATTGTGATGAAACGCCAAAAAGTCAAAATACTACTTTAACTTCTTGAAATGTGTAGTGTAACCTCATTATAATAAAATCACTAAGACTAAGGAAACTTCCCCGTTAAATACGAAGCCTAATCTAAAACATCACCAAAAACAATGTCTCGTTAATCAAATGTAAGATTAAACCCCTAGTCCTTTGATTACACCATAAGTCACAAACTTCCATTTAAAGAGAAAACATTTCCAGTTTATAAGCTTACTCTGTTTTGTTCATTCATGTTTTTACTAACTCAACTTTCTCACTTAAACTATCACTCTAAAATGGCAAACAATAAGCCCCAGCTTAAATCATGTATTAAACCACCTGAATACATGTTATTAAACATATCTACATAAATGAAGTGATATTTAACATTAACATCGCGTCCGTAAGTTATGCATTGTCATTTCTAAAAGCAATAAGACTTCCAAATTAACTCATACCTAGACCTTATCACTATACAGTTTTGTGCATAGCGATTTATACACCGTACTCGGTACACAATCAATTATGTAATATCATTTTTCCTCAACAACCAGACCAAAACACATTCTTAAATCACCACATATCAAAAGCATGATATTTTAAAGATAAACTTACTTCTATGGCGACATTTCCTGGCTAACTAAAACAACATAGTAGACTTTCGTCTCCTGTGGATCCTTTCCTAACGAAAGAAACATGGCATCTGAGAACGCGTCGCTCTGAACTAGAATTAGCATAAATTCTATACGCGCTATGGTAGATGTAAACTAAGCTACAGTGTCTTCAGAACTAAAAGGAAAAAAATTCAGCTAACTCCTGGTTTGTCAACAAACCAAGGCCTAAGCACTGTTTTCCGTTAACTTGTATTCCGTAACGTTATTTTTTACCTTAAGAAGTGTGACGCTTTCTCTTGATAATACAATCTTAGGTTGAATATTTACTGTTTTATCAAATGTAGTTTGAACGATGTCAACTTATGCGATGGTAATTAATTACTGTTTATAGTCATATTAATTAGGCCATGATCGGAATATGTTGTATTTGTTTTTTTCAGTTCGATTTTTATTTGTATGACTCATAAACATTTTAAAAGATGTTACATAAATGTAGTCCGAAGACTAATGATATCATGTTTACATTAATGGGTAGCCAAATATAAAATACAATAAACGTAAACATTAAACATCAAAGTCATGAATGTTGTACAAATTGTACGAATTAATGCACACACAAAAACTGTTCTGGTTTACGAAGCTCTAAAGAGAAACAGAACGGATAAAAATCAAAAATCTTTACAAAAAGCCAATTGAAACGACGAGGTTTTAAGTTGCTATTAACAATTCTTCGATATGACGACTGAAGACATTATTTGAATATACATGTACATTGATACCAAGGCGATTGTTTTAATAGTAGTAATATAAAATGGTAGCCACAACATCCTATTCCAATGGAGGCCAGCAGGAAGAAGAAAATTGTGAACTTTTAAGTTGAAATTAGAATCCGTAACGTTCATCATCATCTTTATCACCACCATCATCACCAAGACTTTCACTTGTAGTTCATCATAGTGACGAATTCTGGATGGAATACAAGGAGACAAGATAAAATAATGCGATTAAAGTTGGAAACTCACAGGTAAAATCAAATATGTCCGATTTTGTGCAATATCTTGACATATTGGAAAATCTATCTACACTGTCGCTCATATAGTTGGAATATTTTTTTTTTATCCCAATTTATGGAATTATTTTGACCACGATTTTGTCCTAATAGATCTAGATAATAGTATACATTCTCAGATTTTATTGAATACTAATTTGCCAGTGTTAGTTTTGCGTGACTGCTAAAGCATGTGTATGCTACTATGCTTATAAACCAGGGGAATTACGCCCTTAAGTCATACATGACAATAATGAGGATTAATGCCCCATAAAAGGGGCACTAATATGGCACATCGACACGGTTTTGATCCTGGGGCCTCACAGTTACGAGGACATTGCTTTGCCACTGAACCATGATTGTACGCAGCGGGGGCTAGGGTAGGGGGCAGTTCCCCCAAAATAAAAAAAACAAAGAAAATGAAACAAATGTTCAATAATTCATTGAATTTTACCTCGGTCCCCAACATAAAAAATATCTTCTGTATAAGACCATGCAAAAGATTTTTTTTCTTATTTTTGAAAATATCAAGCATACAGATCACAGGTATTTTATCATTAGTGATTCTGCATCCAAAGTACAGTACATTTATTTATTATTCAGTTACAGAAAGGGAAGAATAGGTATGGTATAGAACAGTTTGAATGTTTTAAATTATAGAAATATATATAGAATATAGAAAGGTTTTATTGAACAAATTCCATCGTCGCAGTCTTACAACTGAATTGCCATTGGAATACAATTGAAAAGTAAATGTATTTACAAGTTAAAAGTACAATAGTCTTAGGACTATGACATAATATATATACAAATATCATATTAAAACTCGATATCAAAATTCAATGAGTATGGAAAGAAAGAAGGGATGAATTACGAATAGGAGCAAGGAGCAAGAATCAACAAAAGGTGAGAGAAGAATGAAAGGAAAAGAAAGGAAGGGTAAGTAAGAGGAATATATCAAGAAAGATGAGGTGAAAAACATGTGTAATGAGCCTTCTATTAATAAGTTTTAAAATGTACAGATCCTCATGGCTTGAACAAACTACCAATATATTATAAAACATGTATACAAATTATTAAACTAAACGTTTGACAGGAAACACCAAGTAGTGTAATATTGTAGTTATGAAACTCTCCAGGTGGTCAAATTAAAACATAGTACAATTGTGAATTTAAGTATGATAAAAAATATCAGTCGTGCTAAACGTACAGTAAATTAAATTAAAAAGACTCAAGGCTAGTGAATAGAAAGTCCCGAAATAGGCGGAGGAGGACATTAGGATTAGATTACAGTGTAAAGATTAAAGCGTTCCAGTAGGAATTAAAAAACAAACAACCTGCATACTATTTATACTGTCCATTTCTTTTGAGATTCATTTCATTGTAATAACTATTTAAATTTGAGTGTAATCAATAATCATGATTAAGTCTTTCATCAAAAAACGATTCACTCGGAATGAAGATTTATTTCCCTAACAAGAAAAGGCAGAGCACTGTTTCTGAACCTTTCCGTTCTGCATTTGAACTCTCTCAGTCTACCCTTTAAATTAGCAACTTGTTCATTTAACGGATACAAGAAATATGTTCCGCTTCTGTTTGGCATCAGTTGTATGATTACCTTCATAATCGACCTGGCCGTCACCATCGACGTCGGCTTCCCTGATCATTTCATCGACCTCTTCGATCGTCAAATTTTCACCAATGTTTGTCATCACGTGACGTAGCTCGGCAGCACTGGGATGGCAAGGGAAAAAAGCAAACCAATGACTATCAGTCAACCTTTATATAGTTTTTCTTAATGAATTTAATCTATTCCCTAGACTATTTCGCTGTACAAAATATAGGTAAAAGGGGTCCTCAATTTGTTTTCCCCGAACTTGAACAGGTGAAAGTTGTGAAATTGAAAAATAAAGATCGCTTTTATTCTCCCAGATCATTGATAGACCCTTGCCGACTTGATGAATACGTTAGCGTCTTTAGATTATTCAAAGATTCTGGACCGGAAGCGCATGACTGTGATCACTACCTCTAGACTACCTGACCACACTGCCAAGCTTACTTGATAAATCTCTTCACATCATTGTCGAAGGCCCTGGAATCTGGAAAGTTTCTTTATTTTCCTCCAGAATACCCGAACCACACGCGTATCTCACCTCATGAACTTGTTGTCACCCTTTCCAAAAGCTTCGGGAGTTTCCCTTCTCACATCTTCACTCCTTTAATATTAGCAGCCCTGCTTTCAAAACTCCCCACATAATAGTGTGATGAATATGTTGGCATCCTTGTCAACGACACAAAAGGCTCCCCTTCTGACTCTTTAGCTCGGCGAGACTACCCTTTCTCTATCCAACTTGCCTGATATAACCGTTGCCATCCTTGTCGAAGACTCTGAAAGCTTCTCTGATATCTTCTTCGCTGTCTGTATCCTTCATCTTCTTTGCCATCATCGCCAGGAATTCAGGAGAGTCGATGGTTCCGTTACCTAGTCGAGGCCAGACAAACGTAGCGATATTTTACTAACTTACTCTTACATAGATAAAGGGCAATGGTGTGCTCTTTTCACAAGACAAAGTAACCGAAAATCAACAACTGTGATATCGAGGTTTATGTTTATATTAATGTTGCTCCCGAATCTTCATGCAAGATCGTTCAATTTTTTTAATTCATTCACCTACAGTTAGTAACAGCAGGTCAAAACAATATTGACTAATACTTTTTATTGAATAAGATGATAACAAAAAACGATAGGTGACATTCAGATTGCCTCTAAACAGCTTACCATCAGCATCCACTTCATTGATCATGTCTTGAAGTTCAGTCTCAGTAGGGTTCTGACCAAGTGATCTCATCACAGTACCCAACTCCTTGGTTGTGATGGTGCCATCACCGTCCTTGTCAAAAAGGGAGAAAGCCTCTTTGAATTCTATGCAAAGAAAAAGACCAGAAACATGAGAGAAATAGAATCCTAGATTAGTCCTAGTTTAGTCCTAGTTTGCTGACTAAATGTATTGGTTAAAAGAAAAGTGCATAGGGACAACAAGCACCACCGGGCTCTTGCCTTATTCACCATTTTGTCTTTGCCTTTTTTTTTTAAATGAAAGATGTAAATTATTTCGCCTATTGAGATGACCGATACCAAGCGTTACTGTTGTTAGTGCGATTATTCCGGTAGATCACGGCAGATTGTAAATGTGTTATGAAACGTTATGGCTTTTCTTGCTTTACTCTGCCAAACGATGTAATCAATTCTTTAAATAACAAGCAAGTCATGTCAGTGTAATAAACTTTACCTGCTATTTGCTCTTCAGTGAGTTGATCAGCCTGTAAAAAAAGAAAAGGACAATCATATTCGTTGAAGGTAGACCATCAAGATTCGAGGGGCTAGGACGAAATATCCGTCCACATTTTTGGACCATCAGAAACTCCAATAAAAAAAATCATCGGGTGCAATGTTATTTTCATGAATTACACTTTATAGTGATAATGGCACTTTTTCATAAAGCCTCGGTACGAAACACACTGAGAAAACGAATAAATTACATTGCAGCAAATTTGTCTTTAAGGACACTAGACGGTAATCTATATACCAGAAAAAGTATTTCATGCTTTCCAAGCAATTGGAATATATAGCTGGATATGAATTCTAATAAGAGAAGTCCAGCTTGATTATCTTCTTTTTTTTAAATCAAAAATAGAGAGAAGACGGGGAAAGATATTTAACTCGTAATGACAATATTTTTCATATCTTGAATGAATATCAGAATGGGCACTTCTCAGGCTATAGTACATTTTTACATATTCCTACATCTGGCACTCCACAAATTTGCCCAACTTAAAGATAAAGGTGAGTTCTGGTCATCCGATTGCATTGTGAAAGAAAAGGTGTGGAATGGATCAGAAATAGTTGATCATGTAGCATGTATTGGTGTGTACTGCAGAGTATTGGAGTCATCAAAATCATAATAAATTTGGCCCAGTCTTGTTAAAGTAACAAGCACTGTACACAGAAAGATGTACATGTACATGGGACTACACAAAGGGTGTCGGGGTTACTAACCTTGATTTCCTAATCTTTCTATGCTCATTACTCAGCCAGTATACATTTTCTACCAAAATTGTTTGGCAAATGACATTTATTTGTAATCTTGAACATGCAGTGTAAGGTAAATTTCTTTTGATTCTGTGAGAATTATTTTTTGTTTTATTTTACCAGAACTCACCTTTATCTTTAAACAGGATTTATAATCCTTGATCGAGTAGATGAAGTCTATGCATACAACATTCTTGCTCCTTCATGTACCTGATCTGAAATTTAACCCCTCTACATCAATCAATTAGACCAGTGAGACATATTTTGGTAAAGACATGGGCGAATGGGCACAATATTTATTTTTGCCAAACTAGGTTTTCGTATCTCTCGTCCCAACACTACTTTTGGCAATCTATTCATTAAAAAACTGTCAAACTGTTAACCAATTCGAAACTTGTCTTAAGACACATTTATTAAAAATTGCTTTTGATGATTGACTTACTCTGTTTAGTATCGATGTGTTTATCATATGTATTGTAATTTGTAGGTTTATTTGCACTTTTTTGTTTTGTTTAATATGTTTAGCAGTCTATTTTGTTTGTTATAGCGCTTAGAGACTTCGGTGGTATAAGCGCTTGTAACGTTTTTATATTATTATTATTATTATTCACAACCAGAAGCAGCAAGAGGCTCGATAGTTCACAACTGGAATTTTACATGCACAATCATCGTGCAAAATAAAAACATGGTTTCCATTATTAAACATCAAACTAAATAAATGAACCATAAAACTCTAAATTTATAGTGTTCAATTTTGATGATTTTTTTTCTTCAAAGAGTATCATATTGTAATCGTATTTTTTGTTGTTTACCTTGTAATGTGCGTTCTTGTAGCTGATAACTTTGTAATGATTTCGAGGTTGACAAACCAAGCCGAATTTAAGAAAGATCAATATAAGTGTATGCAAGCAGCAAAAAGAATAAAGGTGATTGTTCAGATAACAACCGCAGATGTTAGTTCCACGTCAAATTACTGCCTTTACCAAATTCTCATACAGAAAAAAATTGCTGTGCCCCTCACATCCTGATCAATAACTAATCATGCAAAACGGTTAGGTGTGGCTGTATTGCAATCTAAATTATGTCTACCTCATGAGCTTGTGATGATTCCATACCAAACGAATTTAATACGCGAGAGAATATTAGACCTTTATTTTCATGCTTCCAGTGTAGTGTGCGCCCATTGAAAGTGTGTTAATTGTGTTAATATAGTATCAGCTTACTAATCATGGAAATGTTAAGAACAAATGTGTTTAATCATGTTAAATGTAAATGATGCCATGAATAGACAATACGCAGCAAAAATTGCAAGAAACCAAGAACAACATAAGGAAAGGTTATATAAGGAAGAAACTAAGAAAAACAAAAGGTAAGGAGATAGAAGGAATACAAAAAAAGATAGCATCAGGAAAGGTTATACAAAGAAGACAAAAATAACAAAAGTAAAGGTGATAGAAGGAAGAAACCAAGAATAACATAAGGAAAGTTTATAGAAGAAAGAAACAATGAATAAAATAAGGAAAGGTTATAGAAGGAAGACAACAAGATAACATAAGAAAAGGCTACAGAAGGAAGAAGCAAAGGATAACATAAGAAAAGGTTATAGAAGGAATAAACAATGAATAACATAAGGCAAGGTTATATAAGGAAGAAACAAAGAATAACATATGGAAAGGTTTAGAACTTAGAAGGGAAAATCAAAGGATAACATAAGAAAAGACGGAAAGAGAAAATGATAGAATGATAAAAACAAGGAATAACATAAAAGTTCATAGAAGGAAGAAACAAAGGATAGCGTATATATTATAAAGACAGATAGGTAGAGAAAATCATACAAACAAAGATTAACATAAAAGAAGGTGATAGAAGGAACAAATAAAGTATACCATGAGGTAAGATAGAAAGAAAAAATGATAGAATGGTAACAACAAACAATAAAATAGGAGGGGAAAAAAAGAATAACATATAAGGAAAGACAGAAAAAGTATATGAAAGAAAAACAAAGAATAACATGAGGAAAGATAGAAAGGCAAAATGATAGAATAATAAAACAAAGAATAACTTAAGATGTGAAGGAAGGAAAAACAAAGGCTAACAAAAGAAAAAAAGAACAAGAAAATGACAGAAGGAAAAAAAAAAGAAAACATGAGATAGACAGAGAGAAAATATGATAGAATTTAAAAAAAAATAAAGAATATAATAAGAGATGACAGAAGGAAACAAAAAAATAACATTTCAAAAGATAGACAGAGAAGGTACCATGAAATATATTTTGATTACGCGCGAAAATAACCCGTGCCATCATAGCAACAGGATCCCTTCCTGCTGCTATGACATAACGTGTCTTATGAGGGTAAAGATTATGATGAGTGTGAACATAAACGAACCGTACCCCTGGAGCGGACCATTGGATCGGTCCAGCAAAGTGAGAATGGATTAGGATGCCGTTGTCATAGGCATGAACTTCTTAGAATAGAGACATGTTCACACTGTAATTTAGTGTAGTTGAATCAATATTAAAGTTAATACCGATTTAACTGTAGCTTAAGTTAAGATTAAGTTCATTTGCGTCATATTATTACATGTTTATATATATAATATATATATATATAAACATAATATAAATATGTAATAATATGACATAATTTTTTTATGTCATGTTAAGTCTCATGTATACTAACTAGATTGGCTGTATTTACGGGAAAAGACAATACAGGATTAATATTAGTTATATTAATCACAGTGTTCAAGTGTTACACTTTATGAAATGTAGATCATATATTCATCCTTCTTCTTCTTTCATTGAAGTACATCCCTCTAAAAGAGTATTGTCGTACTTTGTGCAGAAAAAGGTGTGCGGTCGCAGGGACACATTCATTATAATTATATTTCTATTGCTTTACAGCAATCCACTCACTGGTGTCACTCACTCATTTACGTTCACTCAACGTTCGTTTCACTCATCGCTACATAATATTCATTGTATACGTTATACTCTACGTTATCGCTCTTTAATCTTCCTATTCGTTTATGCGACGTGTTTTACGATATACAGTTTACGGATGTGTAATAAACGAAATCTTTGAACATTTATACGCAAGTATGATTGGACAGTTATTACGGAGTGCGTTCCGATGTTTGCCTAAGTGAACCCTTAGCTGTAGCTTAACTGTGCAAGAAGCTACAAATAGCATGTACCGATGGCTCTTGAATAAATTTAGTTCCCTTT
Source organism: Strongylocentrotus droebachiensis (assembly GCA_035222895.1). Classification (NCBI taxonomy): domain Eukaryota; kingdom Metazoa; phylum Echinodermata; class Echinoidea; order Camarodonta; family Strongylocentrotidae; genus Strongylocentrotus; species Strongylocentrotus droebachiensis. The sequence continues at coordinate 117,439 of JAVYIG010005182.1, forward strand.
TCAGGAGCTGTACTGCATAGAGCTGTATATAACAACTCTATGCTTTACCCTCATCTAGATGCTGAACAGGCGTTGATGAGTATTACCATGCATAGAAGTAGAAATAGAAGTGATGTACGCACCAGGACACAATGACGGCAAACATTTAAATAAATATTGTGATACAAATGCATTTCACTATTGTAATGTGTTATATTTGACTTACCATAGTCTCTTTGATTGTGAAGTCAGTTGCGATATGAAAGATGAAAACTGGTCTGGCTACAAATCCCCCGCTGTATGATTACAGTTGAGCAATGGCGGATAGAATATGTACCGAACACTAATTAGAAGGGACCATGTATGCGACAGTATACTAATTTGATATGCGTTGAAGCATTCCACCGGCCCCCCTTACTCATCCATACTATATTATAATTCATCAATACTAATAATCAATTATGACTATTACGCTCCGACGTCACACCGAGCGAAGAAAAATAACGGAGATCGTTAAAATCGTTACCAAAACTCTTCCGTGAAAAGCGACCAGTACATTATATTCATTTCATATTTGAAGAATTTGTTTTGTAATAACAATAATAAAATGAACTAAACGTTTATGTATAGAGCATAACACATAGGCATAATTGCATATCTCTATGTACTTTACAGAACAGAATACAGAAAGAGTGAAAATGGTGCACCTGGGTTCATAATTATTGTGAGATCGTACAAAGTGCTGAATAGATATATTTTCAAATAACTTCTAAACTTGCCATATGTTTCAATTATCCTAAGACATTCCGGCAAATTATTCCAAAAAACAGTAGCTGCATATGAAAATGACCTTTCCCCAAAAAGATTTTGTCACATTTTGTGGGACATAAAATAAACAAGTTTTTACTGGAACGCGGCATTCTTTGTGGTTTATAATGTATTAGCAATTCAATGAGATATGTCATGGAGAAAGCTAATGGAAACACTGATAAGTTAATAAATGTTCTTTAACAGGACTGGATAGGTATTTTTATATAGCCAATGTAATTTTCTGAAGTCTGGGGATGTTGATTCATGTTTCTTTGTTCGTGTTACAAGTCGGCTGCTGAGTTTGAATAACTTGTAATCTTTGAATATAATGAGAAGGAAGACCCAAAAGCCAAATATTACATAAATCAAAATGGCACAAAACATAAGCATGAATTAGGCGTTCAGTGGTAGTCCTGTCCAATTTTTTTTCTTCGAATTTTACCTATTCTGTACAACCCAAATGATGCTGAACGACATTTTCTTGTGGAAATTTTTTTTCTTCCCCAAACGTGAAGATATCAAGAGTGACCCCTAGATTTATACATATCTTGGTTGCATGAACAAGAGTGCCATCTAAACCAATCAAAATCGATGAAAACACATTAAACAGTTCAATATGTATAGTCAGTAGACAACAAATGATGTCCAAATGTGCCTTTAGACAGAAAAAGAACCGTCCACATGCTTTTAATTTTTTACTTCTCTTTTCAACAAATGATTCAACAATACGACAGTGGGATTCTCACCACAGATTTGTGTCAATCAGTTATGATTAAAAGTGAATTGATTATATAATTATGTTCTTCAATAAGAACGCCATGTAGATTCATTTCTCACAATATGTATTCATTTCCACGAGAGTCATCAAAGTTGTCTCATTAATTTTGTCCCATAACATATTATGTGTAACTATATATCACTCCACTGAAAGTCTAATGCAAACGAGTATAATCATGATAATGGATAACTTTATCTGCCATTGGACCCATCATTTTCGCATTAAAAAACGCACTATTAGAAATATTAATCATGTAGGATACCCTTTTCACACCAACAACCTGTTCCATGAAAACACAATCCTAAAGTTATCAGACTTATTCTATTACAATGTTGGTATAATCATGAATAATTTATCTGCTAATAACCTACCTGAAATATTTTTACAAATAATTCAGAAAAATAGATCCCTATGCTTATCCCACACGTCAGAGCAACGCATATCACCTTCCACATACCCGAACTGTTTTTGCCCAAAAAACGATTATATTTAGAGAAACCAGTTACTGGAATGCCCCCCCCCCCCCGGTTAGAGTTAATTGAAAGTCCTTCCTTATATACTTTCAAACGTAAACTGAAGGAACTGGTTTTCAAAGCATATCTCGATATCAATGTATAACTTTTGCGTGCAAGCGCGTTGGGTTTGGCTGTCGTGCTTTCGGAAATACGTCTTAAAAAAACAAAAAAAAAACAATAAAACATCCTTACTTCTATATCCGAGAGTGCGACGGCTGACAGAGTGTTCTTGCTCGCTTCGTTATTCTATGTATGTATGTAATATACAAATGTAATCATTTTGTTATTATCTGTAATGTTCGTTTACCAGCTGAGCACCAATTGTACAATAATTTAAGTACGTGTACTTTTGTCTATACTGTAAGAAAGTAAGGGGAAATATAAACAGCACCACGGCATGTTTCTTTATTATTTCCCTTTTATTTTTTTGATTAATTTAGACTGGTCACTATTTATATCCGTCCTCCATTCATTACCACAAACTATTTCACTGGGGCATACAGCTTTACAAGCTTGTTTCATGTAGGTCCCATCATATTTCTCTCAGTTAAATCAGTACTCTATATTGACCACTTATCTTTATGTTTAATTATTATGTATCATTGAAAAAACAACTTGTACTTTATTTGAAATGTATATGTAACATGAGAAATATGAAAATAAATGTAATGAGATGAAATATCGTCAAGGGACTCTGACTACCGTTCATCCTGATTCATACACATCGAAATTGTTACTAACGATGATTTGTTTCCATATGATACTACTCAAAAAGGATTCCTCCATAGCCACCCTCTCTCTTTCCCCCTCTCTGTCTATCTGTCTGTCTCTCTCTCTCTCTCTCTCTCTCTCTCTCTTTCCCTTCCTACTTTTTTCTCTCTCTTGCTCTCTCTCTCTCTCTCTCTCTCTCACTCTTTCTACCTCTGTCTGTCTCTCTCTGCCGTTTTCCCTCTTTTCCTGTTCGTTACTCTCTCACTCCTATTTTCTTCATCTATATACCATCCTCATCTTGTCATCCTGCCACTGTTCTTATTTGTTTTTGTTTCGTTTCTATTATCCGTTATATTTCTTTGACTCCGTAATCTGTCAAAAATCAGTTATGAATGTATAAAGTTTAAATTATTATTGTGCGAACTTACACCTTAAATAAGCATTACTTCAAAGAAAGTTCGCTTTTCATTTCCTGTAACTAAATAATTTTGCATTACAAGACTAAAAAAAGAATTGTCATAGATATTTCAATGCTAATTTCCTGTTATATCATGTTTATTATTGTGATTATCTTGTCATTGTTTATATTATGTATAAAATGGAATAAATTCGCTCTGCATAGAGTGACTACTACTAATGGATATTAGATAATTTATTTGTGTGAATTTCATATCATAGTTATAATAATATTATATCACAATGCTTGAATCGCAAACCATGAGGTGGACAGTCATAATCATCATCATCATCGTCATCATCATCATCATCATCATCATCACCATCATCATCTCTGTCATTACCATTTTACCAACGAAGCGAGCAACGTTTGTGATATATTTGTTTAAATACATGATTTATTCTTTACAGTAAAAAAAAACTACATGAATTAAGGATGTACATTTCCCAAAACTACTATGAAAATCAATTTTCAAAGACAACATACAAAATGGAGAGTAGTAATATCAGAGTATTATTTAGTCGATTTATATTTAGTGAACATTGCATGATTATAAATTGCACCATATATAATTGTTTACATATACCCATTTTCTCCACTTTACTGTAAGTGATATTGCCGTATAATAATAATAACAATAATAATAATAATAGAAATATCAATTTGGTTAACTCAGGGTAGCAACATCAGTATTAATACTAATCTTCCTACGGGCCCTGCAATTACCACTCTCCACCCAGGTGGGTGGAGAGTGGCAAATGTATATTAATGCCTTGCCAAAATAATGACGTAACTTAGTGCCGGGCTCTTAAGCCTTGGATTGGTTTGGTTTGGTTTCATTTTCCGTATAAACAAACACAATACATAATTATACATACTTATACATCTTTTTAATTAATCTTTGACTGTATTCTTGCAAGTGTTATGTAGTAATTATTGTAACATTGCTTTTTGTTTCACGTGCTTTACTGTAAAACAAATGTAATTCAGCCTTCGTGCTGCCATTTTCAGTATGCTCAATGAACCATTCAATTTAATTCAATGAGTCAAGTGAATGACCCACGACACCTCCACATCAATGCCATTAAAGTAATGTAAGATTAGTGCTTTTACCGCATATCGAGATTTAAAAAAGTTAAATTCCTCTTCTCCCTTGTGTACCATGGCCCTTTTCGGACATGGATATTCTTTGGTGTTAGTCGACCTCCATCCTAACCACAATCACGATGACTATGATACAATTAAAAAACGAATAAACAAAATCATGATGTCAAAGGTATCATAATAATGCGATACCAATAGTTGGCTTTCAGATGAGGAAAAATGCAACATTTATTCCTGGAAGGAGTACACAAACATTTTAAAAGCACCATCGGTATTATGAAAAATTGTAAAGAAATAAAGTGAAGTGGAATTCGAGCCACTCTTTGAAAAAAGACAACCAAAACAAATCAAGAAGTGACGGCTCAAAAAAAAATCCCCGGAACATAATGAAATCAAGAGAAGAAAAATGATGCGAGACGATTATATCGCCCTCTTCCACATTATTCCTCAAGAAGAATAAAAGGACAAGTTTTCGATGTTGAAGTAGAAGCATTCATCATCTTCACTGAAAAGAAGCCTTTATCACACGAATGAATTCTGAAAATTTGAAAAGGAGAACAAATATGCAGTGAATGAAAAGAAATAAGGCAATCTTCAAACGTTGTCTCGCCTGCGTCTCACCGTGTGAATAATAACTCAATACACATATGAAAAGTATATCATTTCGAGCTTTCAGAGGTTCAGATTGTAAATTTTGATTCTAGCATGTTAATTTTGCATAGACTTTATCCCTGGAAAATGAGAGAACACCACTTAAGAATGCTGCTAATACTATCTTAAAACCTAGTGTATTAAAATAAGACACAGACTAGAAAATATTCAACTGCGCACGATTGAGAATTATGCCTCTGCCTCTGATTCAATATCCCTTAAGTGCGATGTTTCTCACAATGTTGACCTGGCGATCCGAAATCATCTTGAGATTGTGCGTTGTTCATAAGGTCTACTTAGGTACATATCAAGTTTGATAAAATTGTAGTGGATCATCGTTGAGGTATTGCCATTAGATGGTATCGAACCTCCGACCTCATCATCAAAGTTTTATTCAATTATTGCGTGTACCGGTGCTTTTCACGAAAAATTAATTGACCTTTTACATTTGACCTCATTCAGATTTGACCCATTTTCGAACTTGATCTGCCCCTTCAAGAGATGTACCTGGGGTTTGAATTTGGTGATCCTACGTCGTAGCTATACAAATTTATTGCGAATACAGCATGATTGTAGACGACAACAACTACAACGGCGCCGGATATAGTGACGCCTATAAAAATGTCTCGCTCCGCTACACAGGCGAGACAAAATGACGTCGAATGAGAAATGCTTTTAATATTTTGATGATTATAGGTAAAGTCGAGTACTGGCCATACGATTTAACGGTGAAAAAAAAATGTTTGGGACCAATTATGGAAGGTACATTAAGTAGTACATAAGAATCGGTGTATACTCTCAGCTGAATGTGAGGTTTTGAAATTGATGAAAAGGACGAGAAAAGAAGACGCCTCGACCCCTCCCATACCCTTCCTCTGAGCAGCAGCCTTTTTATTTCGTATTTCATTTTACGAGTAATATCGGTGCCCATCCCCATATCATTCCAGTTCCCCTTCAATGGGTTGATTACACTATGCCACTGACATCATCCATTCAATGCACTCACCCAACATGTTGATTTTACCGTCCTTATTAAGGTCGGCTTTGTTGAACAATGCATCGATATCCTCCTTCGTCATCGGTGGATCAGCGGTTGAAAGCGCTTTATGCAACTCGTCAGCACTGCAAGCAAATAATTAACATAGTTAATAACAACTATTTTGAGTTCACTTTCTCCAAATTTGGATCATTCCATTGAAGTCATTGACTAAATTATCATCGATTATTCTTTCAAATGTAATGAATATTGATCCAGCATAGAGGTGCTAAATCTGATCTCGACCATACCATATAGAAAATAAAATGATGATAGTTGATCTACTTTTGTAAAGGAAAAACAAACACAATAATAGTCCCCATCCGTCCGGACAATCACGACCCGGCAAAGACTACAAAACCATCCGGACAACTAACCCGTTATACAAATTTACTGATACCCGGATATTATTGTCATCCCTAAAACAACTATTCTATTTGCATGAGGAATATAAAGGGTATATTCACCCAGGTGGTAGATCGTAGTTTTCATTGGAGCTATATTGTCTGGTTGAGAGTTTTAGAGAGAGAAGGAGAGGGGGCGGGGCGGGGGAAGGGAAGGAGAGAGCGGGAGGGGCAAATTCTGGGATTGGCTTTCCTAACACGCTGTTTAACATTCGTCTTTAGCAAGAAATTGATTCCATGATTGTCCACATTTCTCCAACAGCGGAAACTTGGACGGACAATCCATTATATTTTTTTCTTCTTCAAATCTACCTGATAAATCTATTGCCATCCTCATAAAAGATGCGGAAAGCACCCCTTTTTACCCCTTCACTCCTTAAGACTACCCTATCACTGTTCAACTCACCTGAGGAATCCGTCCTTATTCTTGTCAGCGGCGGCGAAAGCTGCATAGTATTGACTCAGTCTAGTAGTATTCGTTGTCTGGTCTGCTACCATCGTCAAAAACTCAGAAAATTCAATAGTCTCCTCCCCTCCGAACTCACGTTTAGATAACTTAGTGAGTAGTTCTTCAAGCCCAGAATCCCAATCCCTATCCCTGGTCTGTCTAAGGTAAGCACCCACTGTCATTAACGCGTCAACCAAGAACCTACAAGAGATGGTGCCATTTTTATCCATGTCAAATGTGGAGAATTTGTCCCGGATTCCTACAAAGAGGTAACAAAAAAATAAACAAATAAAGTGCAGATATGGTGTCAGTAAGACAGAGGAGGTAAGGAACAGGAGAGGTAAGAAGGAAACATCGAGTAATATACATATTATTACATTGATGTAAGCTAGCAAAAGACTGGCAATTGCTAATAAAAGCAAAGTCGTTCTTCTTGAAAGCAAATTACTTCTTATTGACTAGAAATTATTGGATTGAATAAGAATCTGTTTTTTTCCTTAGGCGTTATTTTTCTTGATTTCTTCAATATTACAATCTTCAATTTGCAGTGGTAGAGCAGGTGTCTCGTAACCGGGAGGTCCTGTGTTCAAAACCAAGTCGATATGCTAGTGCCTTTTGGTAAGGCATTAATCCTTATTATCGAGTCACTCGGAGGGGAGTGAAAGCCGTCGGTCCCCTGGTTGCTTACTTTCAAGCACACACATGCTTTCTTAGCAACAAACAATCCAACCAACCTTACCAATATATCTCATGTTAACGAGAATTTTGTTTATCCGAGAAGAACAGCTATTATTTTCACATCTTTAGTGATCTTATTTTCTTTTGATGCTCTTCGAGAGCTTACACTTTAATTTCAATACTAGTATCATGTTTAAAATTGTTTTTATAATACCCTCTTGTTATAGATTTGGTCTCCGACTTTAACAATTTAAACAATCGGGCTTTTTTTTTTCGTACCTTTTATTTGCTCTTCGTTAAATAATAATGAGGCGGCCTGTAATGAAAAAGAAATAAACAAAATTAAAAGAAAATTATTAGCGATGAGCGATCTACATTGTGAAATATCGTATTTTGCTTCATTCACCAACAAAAATGGGCATTTCCTAGAGAAAAAGAGGGTCACCTACAAAGGGAAACCTCAAAGCGAAAATATACAAATTTTAAACATTGGTATAGGCCCTTATACCCCTACATTGTGATAAGATTAATGAGGATGATTTCTTTTTTGTTTCTCTCTTTACATGGGCCAAGATACTGCTTAAGCATCATACTGTGCAGTTGGGTGTGATGATTGGAATATTTATTTGCGAGCGAGCAAAATATTGAAGATTTGTTGGGGCGCAGTGCGAAAAATAACATCTTATAAAGAGGAAAAACAATCCTAATCATGAAAAACTGAAAGATCTTTAATAAGAAAGAAAATTCATTAACATTAAAAAAGAGCGAACGTAGCAAGCGAGCTTCGGGTGAAATTGAAGAAAAAGTTGCTCTAGTCGCTTTAAATTAGAGCACATTTTATGATGAAAGGAAAAGGGGGCACACATCCAAATTTAAAAGGACACTTATTACAAAGGAAAAGGGGCAATTATCAGAAGGAAAATAGCACGAATTAAAAAGGATAGGGGCACGCGTCAAAAAGGGGGTGCACTTAAAAGAGATGAAAGGGGTACTTACACTGTATTACAAAGTTAAAGGAGCACCTCTCAAATATTAAAAAGGGCACTTACCGGAAATGAAAAGAGGCACTGTAAACTGTCAAAATAAATCTCAGATTTGAAAAGAGGGAATTATAAGAGGTGAAGGGGTACTTATCAGAGTTGGTAAGGGGTATTTCTTGTACCTAAAAAGGGGCACTCACCTACCTGCGATGAATAGAAATGGAACGAGGCACTTATTACAAAGGAAAATGAGCACCTGTCGAAAGGAAAGGGGCACCTGTGAGATTTTAATAGAGGCATTTGTCAGACGTGTGAGAAGGCCCATTGGTGAGAAAGGGAAGTGGCTCTTATTAAAAAAGAAAAGGGCATTTATCAGAAGTAAAAATGGCACTCATCACAAAAGAAAAGGGCACTTAGTTAAGTAAAATGGGCACCTGTCAGATTTGGATAGGGGCAAGTACGAGGGGGCACTTTTCAGGGGTTGTAAAATGTGGTACGGGCACCTTTTAGAAATAAAAAGGGGCACTTATCTGAAGTAAAAGGGGGCACCTTCCAATGACTTGTTATACCGTATAGAATATAAATTAGTTTCTCATTTTTAAGAAGGCTTTTAGGTGTAAAGGGATTTACTGCAAGTAAAAATGATTGGCATTAAATGTTATGGGTTTGTTGGTCTATAACATTGAGAGATTGTTTGCGGTACGTATATTAATTGTTGAATACAAAATAATAACAAATTATACATTTTTTATTGCAAGAATATGGCTAAAAATACTCAATTCAGTTATACACGTGCGCAGAAGACGAACTGTCAGTCAAAGTTTTGACCAAACAAAATCAATCTTATGCACATCGTTTATTATATAGTGTCAAAGATGGCCGTTACGATTACACTATATGGACAGATTGGATAGATGTGAAAATCATTGAAATTATAACCAGTATACGATGCGAAGATGATTCTTCTCCAGCTTCCGGGTAACAACCTGGGAATTGTTGTTGCGTCCTGTGGGACGCAATTACTCACTGCTTTTGCTAAATTCGTGCGTGAGACTTGGTTATTTGGTAAGTCCAGGACTTTCCGCGATATTTGCTTAAATATATTGCTCTACAAAACAAAGCTGCCCCAAACTTTAGAAATATGTGAGAGGAAAAGATGTAGAGATCTAATCTTTAGCAAGTCCCATTTGAATGAAATATTGCTTCAGACCATGGTTTACGTCATTCAACAAAAATATTGTGGCCTGCCAGTGCATGTCACAAATGCGGTATCAAAAATAATTATGCCCATCTGACCGTAATTAAATGCCTAAAACCCCTGAGCTTCCTCGGGCTCTGACATGTAGGCTTCTAAATAAGCATATTTCTTACCTGACTATAAATTTGGGGATTTTCCATTTTCCATAAACGCATACAAAAGAGTGAGGAAAACGTTTGAATTTTATTTGGGGGTGGCAACTGCCCCAAGCCCCCCCCCCCCCATTAGTACGCTAGTTCTAGGGACGAGGGAGCACAGTGAATGAGAGGGGCGAAGATGACGGCAGCGACTCCCCTGTCACAGGTTTTTGAAGTTTTGTTGTATTACAAAATTAACATTCCTTAGCAAAACTATAGTATAAAACCAAGCTTTTTCCCTTTTTTGCACTTCACTTTTACTTTGCCGGTAATTAGTGTGCAGTTCGAAGAGTTATAAATATCAGTTCAGTAAGTAAATTTTAGTAAGTGGGGAGCTTGGGCATGGATGGGGTTTCTATTTCCCACTCTAATGGCAAATATCAGCCTGGGAAATATAAATAATGTTGTAGTGACTCCTTACTGAAAAGAGCAAGTGGAATATTCATATTTGTAGCACTGATCTATTTCTATAACTCGTAATCTTGTAAAAATTCAGTGTAAACATTATTACCCTGATTAGCCGAGCTGCCAAAGAAACTAGCGCTCAAGCATATCAGGTACCCATTTATACGTGGGTGGAGAGTGGCAAATGTAGATCAATGTCTTGCGAAACATTTGTTTCATCCTTTCATATTTTCCTTTATCATCCCATTATTTTTTTATTTTTTTACCGATTACCTTAGATATTCCCTTTCTGTTATTTCTCATGTACACGACACACCACTCCGTCCCGTTTGCGGACGTTATTTCAGCCGAGAACCATTCTGAAAATCAACATGACGGTACGATTTTGCGCATGCGGACCAAGACTCATGGCTCAACCGTCGCTAGAATTCTCTGGGATCAGGGTCTTTTTAACTAAGGTTTTATGCAATGATTCCTCGAGCACACCCCCCCCCCCCCCCCCCTCTCTTGTTTTGAAAAAAGCATGTTAAAGAGAAATAGAAATAAAGAGAGAACAAAAGAAAGAACGAAAGAACGAAACAAAGAACGATAGAACAAAGACGTTAAATCTGTAATGGTTAAATTGTAAAAAATCATATCGTTGGGACGGAAAATCGAAGTGGAACGCATATCAAAGGGATGGAAGGTACAGGCCCATGGCCCTGGGAAGCGGGGGTGCTGACCCCCGGAATTTTTTCAGGCGGGGGGGGGGGGGGGGGCACAGCACCCCCTGCACATTTTTGTGGTATGATATATTCTATGTATATCATTATATGCTTCGTTTACAAAATTGTCACACAGCCGTCAGCCACACATGAAGATTAGAAAGACAAAAATTATAACGTTTCTTTCACAAAATCCTATAAAATGTATCACTCGAAGAGATTTTTTTTTTTTTTTTTAATAATTAAAATAAATAAATAATAATAATAATAATAATAATAAAATTGTGCTAATTGGTGACCCAAAATGATAGACCTTAACCCCCCCCCCCCCCCAATACTGATGGACCAAATTTCCAAATTTTGGGACACAAAAAAAAAAAAATGTCCTCTTACAGAATTTAAAGAATACACTTATCCTAATCTGAAAGTGATCTCACAGCGCAGTGGCAGAATTGCATGGCTGAGATTTGTTAAAGTCGTGTTTACAAAGAAGATTCTGGTGAAAAGCATTGCTTATTCAAAAAAATCTTTGCATCAATTTGAATCAACAAGATTAATTGTCGCATGATCCTTTCATTAAATAACCTTGTTTTCTTTTTGATTTGCAGGGGGGAGAAGAAGCTATGTCACGTTAAGAAATCATAAAGATCAGTTATATTGTGCGTATATACATTATGAATACAGAACAAAATGTTGATTATTAAAATGTCATTTTGAAATGACTCTATTAAAAAAATTAAAAAATGAATTTGCCGATACCACATTGTCTTTAGCCCGTATCAGTATTAGTATGAGCCAATATTAAGTTATTATTCTTTATTCAGTTCAGTATAATACTTTTCCTCAAAAATAGTTTCGCTCTTTTTTTTACGGTTGAGACACTAAGAAAATGGTTTCAAAATGTACATTACACAAACCCTGAACCATTGCATAATGATGGTGGTGCTCTCTCTCTCTCTCTCTCTCTCTCTATTTATTTTAATCATGCATTATCAACTACATAGAAAGCAGCAACAAAAAACTTAGGGTTATCTGGGATAGGTGAAAGTGAGAGTTAAAAGAAAGTCATGTAAAAATGGCGCTTCACTTCCCCCCCCCCCCAAAAAAAAATATATATATATATATATATATATATATAAATATATATATATATATAATAATGATAAAAATAATAAATTAATTAATTAAAAAAAAAATAATAATAATAAAGAAATGGAAAAAACTGGATTTATATCGATGTCAAGGACTATCCGTTTTGGGAAGGAAAAAAATAATTACTGAAATTTTGAAAATTCAACAACAAAAAAATCAGGAAATTATCAGGCTTGCAGTGGGTAGACGGCAATATATAGCAGGAACTTTCTGCAGAAAGCACCGGATAGATTGGAAAGGAAAATCCAAGATAAATCATACACGATGATGGAGAAAACACATTAGTGAAATCCCCAAACTTGTAAGTAAAGTATATTATTTTGAAAAAACGTGAATTAAATCATGTAGTCATTGTAAGTAAATTCAACCCTACAATAGTATTCTAATTTGATTTGTGCTAAGGTCTGTTTCACTAGTGCATGCAGTAATGATTATTGCCCAAAGTACCAGTGTTTCGAGAGAGAAATATGCCAAAATGGAATTTAATAAACGTGTGTATTAATACCTCCAAATCATCTAAGAACTGTAGACGACAGCAACATTTCAGAAAGTAAACAAAATTAAATCATGATTATTTAAACAACTTACCATCTTTAGAAATTGGGATAGATCCGGCGAAATTGAAGATAGAAAGTAAGATTTCTCTGGAACTCAGGTACCTATACCTCTCTTCTGGTCGACTTGCTTTTAAGGAGTGGCAAGGGTGGAGTGCTGACAAAGAGTACTATTCAGCGAAGAGTGATAACTCCCGACATAAAGCACGTGACCATAATTATGCTAGGAATGGTGTTGTTGTTATTTAAGTTTTAACGACGAGCATAATCCGTAGTGAATTTTTACGCCGAAGAAAGAAATCAAGGCTATAGTATTTATCAAGACGTTTTTTCTTCTTCTTTTTGTTGTAATTGTTGATTTTTAGCTTTAAAGATCAGTATTAGATCGTTTTCTATGCCGAATGGGATGGGTTGCTCAATCTGAGGGCTCTTTTGTGTTCATTAAGAGTTCTGCCAGTTTCCCCAACATATGAATTGTTACAATCTGTGCACGTAATCTTGTACACAATACCCGTCTTTTCCTCTCTTGGGGTTTTGTCTTTTGGGTGGACAATTATGGATTAAGAGGATTAAGCCATCACTTAACAGGGACTCTGTGCACCTATTGTCACCGAAAAGACAATTAAATATAACCTGTGATCAATATAGACTGGAGACAGATTATACTGTTGCGCATTGCGACATTATAGACGCCAACCGGTGAATGAAACTGATTTTCTGAATAGATAGAGCTATTAATCAAAGTTTGGTGAAGCATCAAGCCAATCTAGAAAATCTTCTCTCAAAAGATTGAAGAAAGAAAGTAAAATTTCTCTGGATCTCAAGTACCGATACCTCTCTTCTGGTCGACTGGCTTTTAAGGAGTGGCAAGTGTGGAGTGCTGACAAAGAGTCTTATTCAGAAAAGATTGATAACTCCCGAAATAAAGCACGTGACCATATGCTAGGAATGTTGTTGTTGATTTTAGTTTTAACGACGAGTAAGCATGTACTTCCATGGTATAAGCATGTAGATATATATATATATATCTCCATGGTATAAGTCTGTAGTAAATATTTACGCCAAAGAATGTGTGTGTGTGTGTGTAATCGGGTTTTTACAGACGTGTATCAAGCAGTCTCAGATATGATTATTTACGTCTAGGGACCGACCTCTAACGTCACCATCCAAAAGACGTGACTCAGTTTCGAACCTGCGTCCTCGTCGGCATCTGTTTGTAACTTCCATTGTTAGCTGGATTTCAGGCACACGCCACTCATTGTTGTTGTTGTTATGTTAGTTCTATTGACTTGTATCATTCATTTATGAATAGTTACTCCCCGTTGTAGCTGTAGCATTTATCAAGACTTTTCCTTATTATTTCCTCTTTCTTTTGCTCGTTTAGTTTTAGTAAATAATCGTGATATATTCCGGTCTAATAATAACGATAAAGATGCCAACAAAAAATTTGTGGGAAGTGCAAAAATAGTTCGCCACGTAATCATGGTAATACTCAGAGCATCTTTCCAGGGCTTTCAGAAGCATGGTTAGTGTACTTTTTAATATTATTAAAGGGCGTTAACTTGATGAATTAGATCTAACAAGTTACCTGCATTTGTATGTTAAAAACATTTTTGAGAGAACAATGAGAAAAGGATGAGGAAATTTAGGAAGAGAGAGAGAGGGAGAAGAGGTGGTAGAGGAAAGACGGAGAGTAAATTAGTGGAATATAAATGCACACAAAAAGACAATTAAATATTCCCTATGATCAATCACAGACTGGAGACAGATCACTGTTGCGCATTGCGACATATCATTACGCCACCGGTGAATGAAACTGATTTTCTGAATGGATAGATCTATTAATCAAAGTTGGTGAAGCATAATATAAAGCCAATCTAGAAAATCTTCTCTCTCAGATCGGTCCATCAAAGTTAGTAAACACCAATGAAGTAGGGTCTAACCAGGGAGGTGAAAGAAAGGAGTGGAAACTCTTGTAATTCATTCAAACGCATTCGTGAGTTCTAAAGCGTAACAATGGGATGTGTAACATTCCACTTGGCTTTGAACTTCCATGCTCCGAACCGCGCTTCCACTGCTAGTGGAGGCTGTTAGGGATATTTTGGTGCAGATTCTTCTAAAAGCACCAAATTTGGCCCAGAGGTTGATTATACCATACTATTACGATTTCCGCCGGACGCCAAGAAGGGCGCACTCTGGGACTGCCATAATTGGGCAAATCCAAAATGGCCGCCATCTGAATTAAAGGTCAAGCGTAGTTCCAAAAGAAAGCGCTTGTATGATAATAGTTTATATATTCATAGGGTTTTGGGGGACAGAGAATCTGATTATGATGTTCTTTCATTAATTGTAGGTCTCCTTGGGGCTGCCTTACTGGTAATATTGGTCAAATCCAAAATGGCCGCCATCTGAGTTACAGGTCAAGTGTAGTTATGAAAGGAAATGTGCTAGTATGATAAAAGGTTATATATTTCTAGGGTTTTCTGGGTCAGAGAATCTGATTATGATGTTCTTTCATCGATTTGAGGTCTCATTGGGGCTGCCATACTGGTCATATTGGCCAAATAAAAAATGGCCGCCATCCGAGTTAAAGGTCAAGCGTAGTTTCACTAAAGTAAAAGGACCAATATGATAACAGTTAATGAATTCATGTGGTTTCCGGGGTCGGATAATCTGATTATGATGTTCTTTTATCAATAAGCGAGTTCGTAATTACACGCTCCGCATGCGCCAAAATCGGGAACGAACTTTTACAAAGGTCACATGAACATAAAGAGAGCTGAGAGAGGAACTGTAATTTGTTTGGCCTTTCCTTTGTGAATGATCACATCTGACACCAGGGGCGTCGCCAAAGGGGGGTGTGTGGGGGGGGGGGTGCGACACCCCCACCCGTCAGGATATTGTCGGTAAAATTGCGCTGCCGTCGGGAAAAAAAGAAAAGGGGAAGGGAAAAAAAGAGAGGGAAAAAAAGAGAGGGAAAAAAAGAGAGGGAAAGGAAAAGAAAAGAAAAAAAAAAGGAAAAGAAAAGAAAGAAAGGAAAAGAAAGGAAAGAAAGGAAAAGAAATGAAAGAAAAGAGAAAAAAGAAAGAGAAAAAAAGAAAAAGAGGAAGGAGAGGAAAGAAAGGAAAAGAAAGAAAAGAAAGAAAAGGAAAAAGAAGAAAAAAAAAAGCGGGGGTGAAAGAGAGGGGAGGTAAGAGCCTGAGAGAGGAGGAGTGGGAGTAAAAGAGAGAGGGGGTTGTTGGGTGGAGTCGTCTCGTCGAGGGAGCAAGAAAGACACGTGTAAATATGTTGCTATGTCGGGTCAGCTGTGTCGGTATTCTTGCTCGATCCTCGTGTACTATATCAATGTAGAAGTTTGAAGTCGGTGAGATGTATATTGTCGGTCGGCAAACAAGTTTTTTTTTCCTACGAACTGTGACTTTTTATCCGCTGTGACGACTTCGAGAGTGACTACAACTACAATACTGGTATTTTCTCGAAGTTTCACTTTCCCATAATATCAGCTAAAGAAATCAGAGGTTTAAAATTGTCGGGGAAATAGATTCAAATAAGGATTAAGAGTCAACAACGGTACGACGAATCGTCTTCATTTCTCTATATTTTGATGAAACGCCGAAAATTCCGCGCTTCGCGCGAGAGGGGAAAACTTCATTTAGACAAGTCGAGGACGGTACACGAATCGTCTTCTTTCTCTAATAATTTAATGAAACGTCAAAACTTCCTCCCGCGCTTCGCGCGGAAGGGGGAGAACTGAATTCAGATTCTCGGAACAGTACAACGAATCGTTTGCTTTCTCTCATAATTTAAGAAAACGTCAAAGCTTCCGCGCTTCGCGCAGGAGAAGGGAAACTGAATTCAGACCAATTAGGAGTCGCGAACGGTACAACGAATCGTCTACTTTCTCTAATAACTGAAGGAAACGTCAAAACTTCCGCGCTTCGCGCTAAAGGGGGAAACTGAATTCAGACAATTAGGGCTTATTAAGAATCGAAAACGGTACAACGAATCGTCTTCTTTCTCTAATAATTTGAGTAAACGTCGAAACTTCCGCGCTTCGCGCGGGAGAAGGGAAAATGAATTCAGACCAATTAGGAGTCGCAAACGGTACAACGAATCGTCTGCTTTCTCTAATAATTTAAGGAAACGTCAAAACTTCCGCGCTTTGGGCGGGACGGGGAGAACTGAGTTCAGATAAGGATTAAGAGTCGAAAACGGTACAACGAATCGTTTGCTTTCTCTCATAATTTAAGATAACGTCAAAGCTTCCGCGCAGAAACACGAAGTTGCAAACCACCCAGAGACGCCTAATAAATTGTGTCACTGATTAATTAATTATTTCATTACAAATCTTTATTCTCAGTTTTCTTATGAAGATTATAACTGATTTTCTTATAAAACTGAAGTTATTTATGGCGTATATATTCAATACTGAATGAACGCCATTAAACTATTACCAACAACAACAACTTCCGCGCTTCGCGCGGGAGAAGGGAAACTGAATTCAGACCAATTAGGAGTCGCGAACGGTACAACGAATCGTCTGCTTTCTCTAATAATTTAAGGAACGTCAAAACTTCCGCGCTTCGCGCTAAAGGGGGAAACTTAATTCAGACAATTAGGGCTTATTAAGAGTCGAGAACAGTACAACGAATCGTTTGCTTTTTCTCATAATTTAAGGAAACGTCAAAGCTTCCGCGTTTCGCACGGGAGGGGGAGAACTGAATTCAGATAAGGATTAAGAGTCGAGCACGGTTCAACGACTAAATCGTCTGCTTTCTCTAATAATTTAAGGAAACGTCAAAACTTCCTCGCTTTGCGCGGGAGAAGGGAAACTGAATTCAGACCAATTAGGAGTCACGAACGGTACAACGAATCGTCTTCTTTCTCTAATAAGTTAAGGAAACGTCAAAACTTCCTCGCTTCGCGCGGGAGAAGGGAAACTGAATTCAGACCAATTAGGAGTCACGAACGGTACAACGAATCGTCTGCTTTCTCTAATAATTTAAGGAAAAGTCGAAACTTTCGCGCTTCGCGCGGGACGGGGAGAACTGAATTCAGATAAGGATTAAGAGTCGAAAAAAATGCTTTCTCTCATAATTAAAGGTAACGTCAAAACTTCCGCGCTTCGCGCGGGAGAAGGGAAACTGAATTCAGACCAATTAGGAGTCGCGAACGGTACAACGAATCGTCTGCTTTCTCTAATGATTTAAGGAAACGTCGAAACTTCCGCGCTTTGGGCGGGACGGGGAGAACTGAATTCAGATAAGGATTAAGAGTCGAAAAAAATGCTTTCTCTCATAATTAAAGGTAACGTCAAAGCTTCCGCGCTTCGCGCGGGAGAAGGGAAACTGAATTCAGACCAATTAGGAGTCGCGAACGGTACAAGGAATCGTCTGCTTTCTCTAATAATTAAAGGTAACGTCAAAACTTCCTCGCTTCGCGCGGGAGAAGGGAAACTGAATTCAGACCAATTAGGGCTTATTAAGAGTCGAGAACAGTACAACGACTCGTTTGCTTTCTCTCATAATTTAAGGAAACGTCAAAGCTTCTGCGTTTTGCACGGGAGGGGGAGAACTGAATTCACATAAGGATTAAGAATCGAGAACAGTACACCGAATCGTCTGCTTAATGAAACGTCAAAACTTGCTCGCTTCGCGCGGGAGAAGGGAAACTGAATTCAGACCAATTATTAGGAGTCACGAACGGTACAACGAATCGTCTGCTTTCTCTAATAATTTAAGGAAACGTCGAAACTTCCGCGCTTCGCGCGGGACGGGGAGAACTGAATTCAGATAAGGGTTAAGAGTCGAAAACGGTACAATGAATCGTCTTCTTTCTCTAATAAGTTAAGGAAACGTCAAAACTTCCTCGCTTTGCGCGGGAGAAGGGAAACTGAATTCAGACCAATTAGGAGTCACGAACGGTACAACGAATCGTCTGCTTTCTCTAATAATTTAAGGAAACGTCGAAACTTCCGCGCTTCGCGCGGGACGGGGAGAACTGAATTCAGATAAGGATTAAGAGTCGGAAAAAATGCTTTCTCTCATAATTAAAGGTAACGTCAAAACTTCCGCGCTTCGCGCGGGAGAAGGGAAACTGAATTCAGACCAATTATGAGTCGCGAACGGTACAACGAATCGTCTGCTTTCTCTAATAATTTAAGAAAACGTCAAAACTTCCGCGCTTCGCGCTAAAGGGGGAAACTGAATTCAGACAATATTAGGGCTTATTAAGAGTCGAGACCAGTACAACGACTCGTTTGCTTTCTCTCATAATTTAAGGAAACGTCAAAGCTTCCGCGTTTCGCACGGGAGGGGGAGAACTGAATTCAGATAAGGGTTAAGAGTCGAGAGCAGTACAACGAATCGTCTTCTTTCTATAATAATTTAATGAAACGCCAAAACTTCCGCGTTTCGCGCGGGAGGGGGAGAACTGAATTCAGATAAGGGTTAAGAGTCGAAAACGGTACAACGAATCGTCTTCTTTCTCTAATAAGTTAAGGAAACGTCAAAACTTCCTCGCTTTGCGCGGGAGAAGGGAAACTGAATTCAGACCAATTAGGAGTCACGAACGGTACAACGAATCGTCTGCTTTCTCTAATAATTTAAGGAAACGTCGAAACTTCCGCGATTCGCGCGGGACGGGGAGAACTGAATTCAGATAAGGATTAAGAGTCGGAAAAAATGCTTTCTCTCATAATTAAAGGTAACGTCAAAACTTCCGCCCTTCGCGCGGGAGAAGGGAAACTGAATTCAGACCAATTAGGAGTCGCGAACGGTACAACGAATCGTCTGCTTTCTCTAATAATTTAAGAAAACGTCAAAACTTCCGCGCTTCGCGCTAAAGGGGGAAACTGAATTCAGACAATTAGGGCTTATTAAGAGTCGAGACCAGTACAACGACTCGTTTGCTTTCTCTCATAATTTAAGGAAACGTCAAAGCTTCCGCGTTTCGCACGGGAGGGGGAGAACTGAATTCAGATAAGGGTTAGGAGTCGAGAGCAGTACAACGAATCGTCTTCTTTCTCTAATAATTTAAGAAAACGTCAAAACTTCCGCGCTTCGCGCTAAAGGGGGAAACTGAATTCAGACAATTAGGGCTTATTAAGAGTCGAGAACAGTACAACGACTCGTTTGCTTTCTCTCATAATTTAAGGAAACGTCAAAGCTTCCGCGTTTCGCACGGGAGGGGGAGAACTGAATTCAGATAAGGGTTAAGAGTCGAGAGCAGTACAACGAATCGTCTGCTTTCTCTAATAATTTAAGAAAACGTCAAAACTTCCGCGCTTCGCGCTAAAGGGGGAAACTGAATTCAGACAATTAGGGCTTATTAAGAGTCGAGAACAGTACAACGACTCGTTTGCTTTCTCTCATAATTTAAGGAAACGTCAAAGCTTCCGCGTTTCGCACGGGAGGGGGAGAACTGAATTCAGATAAGGGTTAAGAGTCGAGAGCAGTACAACGAATCGTCTTCTTTCTATAATAATTTAATGAAACGCCAAAACTTCCGCGTTTCGCGCGGGAGGGGGAGAACTGAATTCAGATAAGGGTTAAGAGTCGAAAACGGTACAACGAATCGTCTTCTTTCTCTAATAAGTTAAGGAAACGTCAAAACTTCCTCGCTTTGCGCGGGAGAAGGGAAACTGAATTCAGACCAATTAGGAGTCGAGAGCAGTACAACGAATCGTCTTCTTTCTATAATAATTTAATGAAACGCCAAAACTTCCGCGCTTCGCGCGGGAGGGGGAGAACTGAATTCAGATAAGGATTAAGAATCGAGAACAGTACACCGAATCGTCTGCTTAATGAAACGTCAAAGCTTCCGTGCTTTGCGCGGGAGGAAAACTGAATTCAGACAAGGATTTACAGTCGAGAACGGTACAGCAAATCGTCTTCTTTTTCTAATAATGTAATGAAACTTCGCGCGGGAGGGGGGGGGGGAAACTTCATTCAGGCAAGGATTAACAGTCGAGAATGGTACAATAAATCGTCTTCTTTTCCTAATAATTTAAGGAAACGTCTAAGCTTCCGCGCTTCGCACGGGAGGCCTATCACCACCCCCCCCCCCCCCCCGATGAGCGCGCTTCGCGCGCCTTTTAAGTGATTCGCTTGCTCACTACCGCTCCTCCATAAAATAAGATCTTAGCTCCGCGCCTGCATTAAAATATATAGCTATGATGCTGACTAAGTTGACGAAATAATTCATATATTTATATCATCGAGGAAAATGACCATTTGCGCAAACGCAAGTACTATAGATAGTCCATAGGAAAAACAATTTAGCCTTCGGGCCCGGGTTTATAGGGTTAAATTTGCAAATATTGGGACATTTAATTGTGTCGGTAATTGGTGGCTAGTTTTGTCGGTAATCGTTGGCCTCTACACCCCTCCACCGAAAAAGGTCTAGCGACGGCCCTGCTGACACATCAGTCACCGAAAATCATTTCTGAATGTCGGAATTGGTTCTTTATAGTAAACTTTACTTGGAAGCTGGTCATCGGTAAAGTAGTATCGGCATTATCGTGATCCAAATCCCCAGGGACTCGACCTTTATGTCTAGACGTTGCATAATGCAATTCGTATTGGTATTTTATTCCATCTCAGAGTGATTACAAACGTTATTTTTTAAGGATAATAAAGATAAAGCTGTCCGGGTTTTTAAAGATAATGCTTCAAAAAAAAATCAAACAAGCTGTTTATTTCTTTATTCATGGTCTGTTTCTATTGTTTATCTGCCAATCCTCGAAAACGAATTTATTATGCATTTCACAGAGGAAGTTTGCATAGGATAACTATATATATATATATATATATATAGATATATATGTATGTATACATATATATATATATATATATATATATATATATAAATGATTTATTAGGCTTGTTTTGCTTTCTAATGGATCCGTACAATATGGCACAGCTTTATGGGCCTGGAAGAGCCCCTACCGGGGGTTCCGGGGCAGAGCCCCAGGATGCTCTCGAGTTTATTTGACTTTCAAAAGAAAGTGTCTCTAAGATATAAAGAGAGGTTATTTCTTAAATGAAGTGAAAGGACTCTTGAAAATAAAATAGCCCTTTCATTTCATTTTAGAAATAAACTCTAATCCATCCCTTGATATTTAAATTGCACTGCTCTTACTTTGTGCTTTGTTCACACTCTCCCTGATCTAAGGTGCTTTCTCTATTATTTTGATCATCAACAGACTGAAGCAAAAATGCTAGGCCACGAACTTTTCGAAGCGTGACCAGATTCAAAGCATGCTTAAATGGGGGCATTGATGTATGTACAAAAAACAAGATTGAGATCCCATGCAACGCTTCGAAATGTAAAGAAGAATGAGAAAAATAAAGTTGAGATTCGACCTTTATGTCTAGACGTTGCTTAATGCATTTCGTATTGGTATTATCTCCCATCTGAGAGTGATTATATACGTTATTTATATGAATAATAAAGATAAAGCTGTCCGGGTCTTTGAATATAATGCTTCAAAACAAATCGACCAAGCTGTTTATTTCTTTATTCATGGTCTGTTTCTACTGTTTATCTATTTTCATTGCCAACCCTCGAAAACGAATTTATTATGCATTTCACAGAGGAAGTTTGCATAGGAGAACTATATATATATATATATATATATGTATACAGGGGCGTAAATCCGTACCGAGGAGTGGGGGATGATCGGCGATAGCCATCACATACTAGGACGAGCACACGCCCACACTAATTTACGCAAGCGCGCGCGATCGCGCACGCACAAACACACCACACACACACACGCACACGCACGCATACACGCACACACACACACGCAAACGAACAAACAACAAACACACACATACCCAAACACATGTACATAAATGTATACATGCATACATACATGCACGCACATGCCAAATTTGACAACCATAAAGTAAAAGAATTGGACATATTTCGAAATACTGACAGCTGCAAACTGTAGTGTTTTATTATAATGAACTCCGAAATAAGACGACACACTTTCAAGTAGTAACATAAAGATTGAGTATTTCGTCAGGAAGATGCGAACTCTTTATTTTGAGTCCCATCACTTAGAAAATGATGTATAATGGTCAGGGGCGTCGCTAGACCTTTTTAGTGGGGGGGGGGGGGGGGGGTGTAGAGGCCAACGATTACCGACAAAACTAGCCCCCAATTTAATACCGACAAAATTAAATGTCCCAATATTTACAAATTTAACCCTATATACCCGGGGCCGAAGGCTAAATTGTTTTTCCTACGGACTATCTATAGTACTTGCGTATGCGCAAATGGTCATTTTCCTCGACGACATAAATATACGAATTATTTCGTCAACTTAGTCAGCATCATAGCTATATATTTGAATGCAGGCGCGGAGCTAGGATCTCATTTTAGGGAGGAGCGGTAGTGAGCAGGCGAATCACTTAAAGAGCGCGCGAAGCCTATATCGCGGGAAGCGCGGAAGCTTAGACGTTTCCTTAAATTATTAGGAAAAGAAGACGATTTATTGTACCGTTCTCGACTATTAACCCTTGTCTGAATGAATTTCCCACCCCTCCCGCGCGATGCACGAAAGTTTTGGCGTTTCATTAAATTATTATAAAAAGAAGACGATTTGCTGTACCGTTCTCGACTTTTAATCCTTGTCTGAATTCAATTCCCCTCCCCCCCCCCCCGCGGAAGCTTTGACATTTCATAAAATTATTAGAGAAAGTAGACGATTTGTTAAACCGTGCTCGACTCTTAATCTTTGTCTGAATTCGGTTTACCCCTCCGCGCAAAGCGCGGAAGTTTTGACGTTTCATTAAATTATTAGAGAAAGCAGACAATTCGTTGTACCGTTTTCGACTCTTAACAAGCCCTATTTATCTGAATTCAGTTCACTCTCGCGTGGAGTGCGGAAGCCTTGACGTTTCCTCAAATTTTTAGAGAAAGCAGACGATTGGGTGTACTGTTCTCGACTCTTAATCCTTGTCTGAATTCAGTTTCCCCCTTCCCGCGCGATTCGCGAAAAGCTTAAACGTTTGATCTAATTATTATAGAAAGAAAAACGATTCGTTGCACCGTTTTCGACTCTTATTAAGCCCTATTTATCTGAATTCAATTCAATTCATTCAATATAAACAACAAATTAATTCATTCATAGACCTACACAAACATCACATGCATTGCAGCCCTTAAATATCATCCCCTCGTCCCTTAAGTTTTAGGTGTGAACAAATGACAACCACCGAGTAAGACTTGGGCAATGCAACAGTTACCGTATCATTTATCACTCTCAATCAGATGCGTTCACAGTTTTCACACCTTAAAAAATGTTTCCGGAATTCATATAATGGTACATATACTGTGTTTATTAATTAAATCTAATGAATTCTTTAATTTCCTCAGCCAAATCCTTTCTCAAATATAAAAATAATAAGAATGTGTACAGGCCTACCTTGAAATAACTGAAGAGACAAACGGCCACTGTAAGTCTTGAACACGCCAGGTCTGGAACTTCAGTCTTCATCTTCCCCCACCCCCCCCCCCCCCCACACTCCGGGGTCGGAGGGACCGCATGCGCGTTCCTAAAATCTCCAGGAAAGGGGTACTTTTTCTTGCGACAAAATCCGGCCCGAGAATTGTAAAAAAAAGGGGGTGTATTTGACTTTTCACCCGGAGATTTCTTTAAAAAGGGGGTGTTTTTTTTTCTCTCTCTCTCCTTGGACTCCTGAGAAATGTAAAAAGGGGGTTATAAAATATCTTGAATATCATAGAAAAATTGATCAAAATATTAATCCCGTGATCAAATTCCTGAAATTCCTGCTAGCTTCGAAAGCTCATTCAGGATTATTTCATTTTGAAAAGTAAAAACATTGGCCCCCAGTCCCCCTCGATCGACTAGAGCTCACCTGAAATTGGGGGGGGGGGTGGTACATTTAGCAGTGTTCCGGATTTGGGGGGGGGGGTCTCCAAGGCAGGAAAAGCCAGCGAAAAGCCGGCGAAAGGGGGATTCGGAAATGTTGGCAGTCCTGAGATAGGGGGGTGCTTTCAAAGGGAGGGAACGAGCATACGCGTACCCTAAATAACACTGAGTGGGGGGAGCCGGGCATCTACTGTACATGATTGCATTTTTTAAGCGCTCGCGCGCTGGCGCACTTTACGTCTGGGTTATAATAATACCTTGCAAAATAACGAAAAATTATTCTGAAGTTTATGAAGTGCTTGTTCGCGCACGTCGCGCAACTACTCTTAATGATCGTGACATACTGTATACGTATAGGCTATACAGTTATACATATACAAACAATTAACTCATTTCTCATGCATTATGCTGAAATTGAAACAATCACATTTTTTTTTCTTCTTCTTCTTCCTTTTTATTTCTCTCTTTTTTTGGGGTAATCTCAGGGGTGATATTTGTACAGGCCATCCCCCCTCCTTCAAGCTAGGGGGATGCATCCCCCCCCCCATCCCCCCGGGATTTACGCCCCTGTATCTATATATATGTATGTATACATATATATATATACAAATTATTTATTGGGCTTATTTTGCTTTCTAATGGATCCGTACAATATGGCACAGCTTTAGGGGCCTGGAAG